>WAAB01007549.1:20268-37043 GCA_013389865.1 Piaya cayana | reverse complement strand
GAGGAAACATGGTACCAAACTCCTAAAAAATGCCATTTCTACTCTAAGTAGAAATTATAAAGTTAGTAAAACTGGTTCTTTTAAACAACTTCTGAAAAAAATCTTATTCAAACACAGTGCTGAATTGTAAAATAATATTGTTGTCTTTGCCTCAAAAAGTTTGTCCTTTTTAATATTTTTCCAGTAAATAAGAGTTTCTCAGAATGGACAGTGTCTCAAAAACACTGAAGAAAAACTTGCTCTCGGATCTTCTGTATTAACTTTCAAAAAAACCCACAATTACTTGGATGAAACTTTAGTTTAAATAAAAATATATCTACTTCTTGTAACTACTTGTATTGCATGAAAAAACACGTTCTGTCAGAAGGATTTTCTGTCTGACTTTCAAAAAATACCATCACTGAGAGGAAACATGGTGCCAAACTCCTAAAAAATGCCATTTCTACTCTAAGTAGAAATTATAAATATAAAGTTAGTAAAACTGGTTATTTTAAACAATTTCTGAAAAAATCTTACCAAACACATTGAAATCAATGGAAATATTTCCATGACCTGCAAGGAACTTTGGGATATTTTAAAAAAATATATTCATATAGGAGACGACTACTTTTTCAGGTGGCTAATAGACATTTCACAGTCTTTCTTAAGGGCCTTTCAAGCCAAAACAATGAAAAAGAACAAAAAAGTTAAAATAAGATGAACATCTGATGCACTGCAATTTCAGTACCACTCTGCAATTTCAAGGCTGCTGTGGACACAGTATGGGACATTTCCCTTCCTTTGTGTAATGAGAGAGAAGCATGAAGGATTGATTTCGCACCAGCATCAACTCTGAGTTTCTTTTTGTTTGTCCTGTAATCTTCACCTTGTTTACTGATACATGTTCATACAGGATATACTTGTGTATAGGTCTGATGAGGTATGTAGAACATGGTGAAAGATCACGTTGTGTTTTTAATTTCTCAACCTGCCAGTGAGTGAAACAAAGAATTAAAATACATTGACTTTCTCTTCAAAGGAAAATGATGTTTTTCTCCATAGATCTCCATTACATCACGTTGGATTATATAGTTCTATACAATTAGAGAGTGTCAACAACACTTCTTATGAATGAGCCCTAGCTCCTTTCATTCCCTGGGGTCAGCAATATTTAATAAGTCCAAAGCACATGGTTTAACCAGTACCCTCCAGCTTGCGCATTATAGTATTGCCAACAATTTATAAAAAAAAAAGGAGTAGGAGAATGTGTGTGTGGGATGTGCACGCATGTCGTGTATGCCCCAGCAGGAGCATGTTCTGTATAGACAGAGGTCGTCCAGTGCAATACACTGGGGCTGCACTTAACTCATCATCTCTCTGAAGCAGAACCAGGCTCAAACCCTAATTAAACCCAGGGTGTGAATCCCTGGAGGGCAGTGATAGAAGGGTCTGTGTACTAATCCAGCCTGTGCTGACTAACAGCAGCGCTGCGCGATCGCTGCCGTATGAATATATTCTTCTGGCAGCTGCATGCAAATGGCAGTCTTTGCGATTCTGATGACTTTTCATTTTTATGACACTGTGTTTTAGCTTCAGGTGTGAATGTGAGACTCCCAGTTAAGTGGCTGTTCTGATTATTTTAAGTAGTCGCTAATCAAAATGCTGAGCAGAGGGGGCTGGGGAAGAAAGAGGAAAGGGGTGGAGGTAAGAGAGGTAAAGGAATGAGTGAGGGTTAGAAGGGGAGGGAGGAGGGCTTTGCATCTGATTTTCCTAAGCAGGGCAATTTCTTTAGTGAGAAAGGTGAGCCTGTCACTACTTGCCCCCTGTCCGCTGCAAGTACTTTAACTTCGCAGCAACCCAAATGATGGTTATGGGGAAAAAGAAATGACTGGAAGGTTTCTAACACCAGCAGAAGCACCAGCAGAGGAATACGTTGTGAAAAATCAGTTTTAATAAAGACCCAGCACTGACCTTGGAAACATACGTATTTATATTATTGACTTCTATATGAGGTTATTTGTTAAAAAAAGGGGGAAAAAAAGAAAGAAAAGAAAATCTTTCTGTTCTTGTCTTGAGACCTCAGGAAAAAATAACTAAAATTAGAGAAACTGGAGACATAAACGCAGTGAGTAGAATAAAGCAAAATACCTCTGGGGTGTTCATCTGCCATAGTAGTCATTTCATATCTCATCTGTTATATGAATGTGATAGCTTCTTCCCTTTTTGATAGGATCATTATGTAGACTCCACAGATTCAATTCCATTTACAAGTCAATGGTGTGAGATTTTATGACAATTCTTTTTACTGGGTTGATTCTGGATGATCTTCCCCTACTGAAAATAAAAAAAAAAAAAAAAAGGAAAAAAATAAGGAAATGAGGACAATGTCATTTTGGTGCTCACACATGAATGTTCTGGATTCACCAGACATTTTTCTGACAGATCTAATACTTCTCTCTGTTGTGAATATGCCCAGATGTTAAGCCCTTGAATTAATGTTTCCAACAATTAAAGGGGTAAATGCTGAAAGATGATCTACTGCTGTTGCTGCTGCACGGGGTAATCAGTTGGTCTTGGAAGAAAGGGTAGCAGGTTTCAACTGAACTTGTAGGTCACACTGACACACAGATGAGATACTTATTACCAGACTCTAAGACATGCTCAGGGTGCCTCATGTCCTTGCCCTTACTTCAGTCTTCCATAAGGCTGGTTCCATCCTGAAACTCCATGGATCTCATGGAGCGGTGGTAGCCATAGATCCAAGCTCCAGAGAGAAAAGGAGAGCTCTTCTGTGAGTTTCTTCTGTTTCTAAACCAGCTGGTCTTGGTCCTGTTGTATGCTAATGGAAAACATGTGTTATGAAAGATGTGAATAATTCCATGGTGTCCATCTGCACACATTCTGTGGAATGGGTTTTAATTCTGCCTTTTCTAAACTGCAAACAAAAGTTTCTTAGAAGGTGTGGGTTATATACCTTTGGGATAAAAATCACAGANAGAGAGCAATGAGGTCTCTCCTCAGCCTCCTCTTCTCCAGGCTAAACAACCCCAGCTCTCTCAGCCTCTCCTCATAAGATTTGTTCTGCAGCCCCTTAACCAGCTCTGTTGCTTAAATGAAACCCCATGCCTTGTGTTATATAAGTTAAAAAAGCTGAACTGGTGAGGGATTGTGTCAGTGAACATTGTCAATACAGACGCATGCTTGCAGTGAAAACCTTTCTGCTTAGGATGTCATTTCACTGTGTTTATTGTGAAACTCCATTCTGTCACTAGCAGGATCCACTGGAGCAATCCACTTTCAATGCCAAGAGCAGCATTGGAAAGCAAAGTACAATGTCTCAAACACAAGAGAAGAAAAAGAGAATATTCTTTTTTGTGGTCAGTGACAAGTCAGGAAAAAAAGCCCTCTTGATGTCCTTTCTATCTGCATAGGTGCTCATGGAAAGTAAAGAAGGAAGGGGGGACGAGCCTTCCGGATTTCTCATCACATCACTGATGTAAATTAAGACCCCACTAGCTTTCTGCAAGTGAATTTTTGTTAGGGCGTGTTTTTGTGTTATGATAGGTAGCTTCTGTGAAAGTGTTTTTACTGTTTTGGTGTTCCAAGGTGCCTAACACATCTGTCTCCACACAGAGCCTCTGGATGAAGAAGCTGTTTCTCCTCTCCCTCTCTCAGACACCTCTGCTATAAGCAGAGGTCTGTCTGCCAGCTTGGAGTTTGGAGCACATGCTCATGGACTCACGCTCCCCTGAGTGGGGAGGGGTATTCACCACTAAAAGAGGGGAAAAGGGCATTGAATCAACAAAGCAGAAGAAAAAAAAAATTAATCAGCCATTCTCTAACCCTTGGTTAAAGCTTCTGGTGGGATAAAAGAAGACCTGGGGACTTGTCCCCGCGCTAATTAATCCTTACAGAGTACTGGATAAACCGTTTCCTACTGGTTCCTGGCTCAGCATGTCAGCTTTTGACAAGCCGTTCTCAAGCAGTAGACTTTTCTGATTTTGAAGGGGAGCCTAGATGCATAATTTAAGGGTTCAGATTCTGCCTGGCTCACAAAATGCATAAAGGTGAGACTGCTCAAGGCTCAGCATTAGTTGCTTGTGGATTTAACCCTAGACACCTCCACCTCAGCCACACAAATTTATGAGGATGTCAAAGTTAGGAGACTGTAATAACACCTCACAGATTTTTGACTCACTTGAAGGGGGCTGAGACCCATTTGTGAGGGGTCCCATTTATAACGTTTCCCTCAAACTGCACTGCTTGCCAGAGATCCTGCAGGACCCATTACACACCAAAACACCTCATGTCCTGATGAGATACAACAGCATAAAAGTGAATCTAGCAGGTGCTATTGATTAAGCCAAGTCATTACTTCCATGTGGATTCCCGTGTGGATTCATCAGACATTTATGCCACATATAATGTTGGTCCTCCTGGGTTTGTGGCTGCCCAGGACACACATTTTACTCGAGCTCCTTCCCAGCCCCAAATCTCAGTGGACCACCAGTCACGCAGAATTCACACACGCAGCCATCCTTGGAGCTACAGGCAAAGGGAAGGATGACAGCAGCATGATCAGCCTCCTTCCTCTGACACATTTCTGGATTATATGAACTAGCTTTCTATTCCATGGCAAAAATCAGAAGGGATGAACTAGCCTGTCATTTGTAAAGCTCTTTGGTGGAGAAAAGTCACTTCATAAACCTAAGATATAAGTATGATAGATTAATTATTTACTAAAGGTGAGCCCTTTCCACTCCAAATTAAAGTAGAAAACATGGGGCTGCTTGAGAAACAAAGGGACTGCAAGAAACCCACCAAGCCACGGACACTCTTGGGTACACATGAAACAAATTTTTCTCTGCTGATTCTACGTAGAAGGTAAATACTTTGGTTTGTTCTTTGAGTAGTTATGGACATGGGTCCATCCCCTGAAAGGCTTTCTGTGTGGCTGTAGCTGGTTGCTTGACTGTTTCTATAGAGGCAGGGAAAACCTAGGTAGTTAGTGAGCAATAAACAGAGCACCCGTCTCCTGTGTTCATCTCTCGTGTCACTTTTCCAGTCACAAGTGCAATTAATTCAGTGCAGTTGGGCCAAAGGAGATATTTCTATCTTTCATTTTAGCATAGATTATATCCTATAGCACGACATATTAAGTCATCAGCACTTTAGTTTAAATAATTACGTTTCACAGCGAGAGGGTTTTGTTTTACCTCAGTCAATTAATAACAAGCCATACTACAATTTAATAAGTATAATGAGAAATGCTTGTCTGATTTTTTTGAAGTCATGTGCTAGGGTAAAAGATGGAGCAAGCAATTCTTTTTGACTGGTGCACGAGGTCAGCAGCAAGCCAGTATCTTTCAAGGGTGGTGTCTGTTAGCTTTGTTTCCAGGCTGTGCTCTAAATGTTTAAAAATGTTACAGAAACCTAAAAGTTACAGGAAATTAAATTCTCAGCCAGTGTTTATTGTCAATAGAGACAAAAAGATGTACATGTGTGCACGTGTGTGTATATGGAGTCTCTCTTTTCTTACATACCCTGTTTTTCATTAGATGCCTGTATCAAATTTGATCCTTTCTTGCATTTTACATCCAGTATCTGCCCTTCCCAAATTTCTGACCAGCAAAACGAAAGGTTCTCCACTGTAGACATATACACCTTGGCTGTCTCCAAGGCCATGGGTCCTCTCACCTCGGTAGATATTGAAACAAGGACCCCAAAATTTTCTCTGTCTTTGCAACTTGCCAGCACATGGGAAAAAAAAAAATGAGGCTGCTATTATAGCTCTAGAAGGACCATTATATATTTTCCCAAAAGCCTCCCCTAGCTCAGATCCTACAGTTTGCAGGGAAAGTTATGGCTCACTGATTTGCTGGACCCTTCAGTGCATTTATGGTGCGCAGAACCTGCCATCAGGGAATCAGCCCATGCAGTGACTGGTCCCAGCCTGGTCTTTCAAGGAGATCAGCAGTAGCCCAGGAGGTCAAATGGCCGCTGAATGCACAGCTGACAATAAATGCTCACATGTGGCTGAGAGGAGGGCAGAGGAGGTGTGGGCCTAAACCCTGTTTCCCTAAATTGGATTAAAAATTAATTAATAAAATCATCAGAGGTGTAATCCCTTGGCATGGAAAACCACTTAAGTGTGCACTCCAGTTTACCTTTATTTAGGAAAGCAGTTCTGATGCTCCAAGTTTGGCGAGTGCTTGTGTTCCTTTTCCCTCAGAAAATTCACGGAGTGAATTTCCCTAATTAAAGCCTTTAAGCTGGAGTTGCATGCTCATGTGCAGTTCTGCTTGCTTTTGTGAATGTTAGTTCTGCACTGAAAAGTGATAATCTTTGCACAAAAAAAAAGAACGCCACTTTCGAAGATGACTAAGTTTTTCACTCAAGTAAGCCATAGAAAATTTTGCATACACTGCGCAGTTTTAACATTGAAAAACTGTCTTCAAACTGCTTAGAGGAAGACACTTAGGGGGATAATTCAAAAGAAACAATCTTTTCAATACACTTTCCTCCCTTCAATGTTCTTGAAGTCCCAAGGAGCAGTTCACAATTTCCTCAAAATGGACTCACTTATAAAACTACTGGTTAAATAATTTCTGCAAGTAACAATTGTCTGTAACTCATGCATAAGTGATTTGCATAAAAAATCTGGGCTGTTTTTATTGGCCACATCTCCCATAAAGTGTTTCCTCTCTCTTGCTAAAAGAACATATCTCTTAGACTTAGGTTCCCACTGCAGTCCTTTGTGTTTACATGCTGCACACTTGGCTTTCCACAAATATTCGAGTGATATTTGGTTACAATTCACTTGTTGGGAAGAAGAAAAAAAGTCTCATTCTCTTGAATTAAAGTGAGCGTATTTGAGCCATATAGCACTCCGGTTTTGGCCATTAAGCACTGTGTAATCTACGCCGATGCATCATGTGCCAATCTGCCCAGACTCCCGCAATGAGCAGAGTTTTTGAATCCACTGAAGAGTTATTAGTATGCTTTTTTTATACAATTACAGTGCAGCTGTATACGTCTGTTCCTCTGAGCCAAGCATTTTATGTGCTAGGGGTTGGCATGTGTTGGAATGATAGAAATAATAAAAAAAAAAAAATACAGGAGAGTAATGTCGTTGGAAGCTGTGAATCTTGATGTTAAGGTGGGTTTAAAATCAAGCATAGGTCTCTAAAGCCAGGTGAGACTGTGGCTGCTGTGCTGCTCTTTTAGAGGCAAAACATTTTATTAAGAGAAAAAGAAGAAGCAGCTAGAAACAGAATTTGGGAAGATAATTAATGCTTTGCCTAAAGTGCAAAGTAAGAACTTCATGATGAAGCATCAGCTCAGGACATCTGCCATGCAACCAAGGCAGAACTTGAATCCTTTTTCAAACTTGGTTTTATGTCCAATCTGTCTCCTGAAACATTCAGAAGAGAGAGGGAAAATTGCACTAGTTAGACAAAGTAAGAAAAAAAAGTGTAAAATCACAACTTAGCACACACAAAAAAATATTCTTCTGTCAATGTATATCCCTAGGAACCTTTTTGTCTCTGTGTATTATTTCTGTGGGGTTGGGAGAGAAGGTTTAAGGCTTTAATCTTGCCATTAGCTACCTATGAGTCCAGCCATCAGATACTGCCTACAAGACTCTTTGACTCAATTAATCCATGTCACTGATGCTGCTGTGCATGGAAGGGCTTTACTTTTGAGGTGGCATTGCTTGGTAGCGCTGGTTGGAAAGAGTCTTGAAGAACCTCTCTGGGACATAGTTGTTAGTCTAGGTCTCATTTCTAGCTTCTTTTGTTGCAACCGTAGATGAAGTTTCTTCCCTCTACCCACCCAATATTCATTCCTTTTGCTAATTTCAGATGAACTAACAGGTATTTTTAAAAAGCTTTTCGTTCTGAAAAATGGCATCACTCTCTTTTCTACCTGAGCTAGAGAGGAAAATAAAATCTCTGGTGGCAGATATATATAAGTACATACACACACACACCCCAAAAAAAAAATGCATGTGTGTGTGTATATATTTTTATATATATACAATATATAGAAACTATATAAGTATATATATACTCTATATATACTCTATATAAGTAAAGCTAAGGGGTTTTCAGCATTCCTAAAATGTAGTTTCAACATGCACATGTAAAAATGCTTAAAGCCACTACATAAAAAGAAAAAGAGTGAGCCCATCTCAACTGCGGTGGCGTTCACTGTAAGAATGTAGATGGGAAGGTACAGGATCATGGCAGGAAGGTTGGTCGCTCTTGAAATAGAGATCTCCTTGCACAAGAGAAACAGTGTGTGAATTATTTTCTCCCTGTCTTTGAAAGATTTTTGGTTGCAAGATAGATTTAGGCACAAAAATCCTAAAAAAAATATATATAAGGGTCATGATGTGTGGAAGAGATTTTTTTTAAATTTCATTTGGGAACAGTTGAACTCGGAGGCAGTCTATCTGCCTCCCTGTCTGATGGTCTGTGTTCTTCATGGCACTCCTGAGGCTGTGCTCTCACCGCATATAATTCCTCCTCGGTCCAGTCCTGTGTGCAGCATGTGGACTGCTCTCCAAGGGGAGGGGAAGCTGACTTGGCTGGCAGTCAGAGCAGCAGGAGCAATTGCAGATGCTGCTATTTACACTATTTTCACATTCTGAAGAACAAAGAGCAGGAGGCTGCCAACAAATCTTAGAGGCTAAGCCTTTGCCCTACATGCGAGGCATGGCCAATGAATGCCAGCAGAAACGTGCGGTGCACTACTTTGTGAGATATTGCATTTCTGGTTTGGTGAAAATGCAGTCAAGATCACTCACCGAGAAAGCAAGGAAAGTTAAAAAGAGCTTCATTGCTCAGGACTGTCAGCCTTCTATGGGTGTGAGGCTGAATGAAATATTTCTGCCTCATGTGAATGAACCATTCCAGGTCTCAGGGATGCCTAACCCTTCAAATTCATGGTTGTGATCGTAAGTAGGATAGATGTTTATCCATCAGTCTTTATTCTAAGGAAGACAAGAGCCGAACACCATTATTTGTACGAAGGAACACTATTTCTGTGTGGAAGCGTTATAGAGGTTTGGGGTTCACTGCTGTCTCTGAACAGGATTTGCCCCTTGTCCATGAGCTTCCCTTGTGACCTCAGACAACTCTGTCAGGCTAAGGTTTTCAATGGGATAAAAGAGCTGACCTCTCATTCTCCCTTTGAAATTCGAGGATACTCAAGATTTCTCTGAAAAAAAAAAAAAAAGATCCTCTGAAAGACCTAGTTTTCATCTGGTTGTGCACCTCATCATCTCTTGCCTTTCTTCTCTGCTTAGGAGACAGACAGAGAAGTGTGTCTGACTGCACGCACAATGAGCAGGACTCTTATCTCAGTTAGAGCCTCTAGGTGTAAGACATATTGATAGCAATAGTAGCAACTGCTTTTACATATGAGAGACATCTGTGTATCTGTAATACCTACATCCTGCATCTTTCATCATTAGAGTATTGGAATAGCCAGATAAAACCTTAAAATTGAGTTTATTGATGAGTATATTCCACGCCTTTTTAATTATTATTATTGGGTTTAACTACCCAAAGATATTCTTGTACAGGGACAGACCTCCTTTACTCTCTTTAAGGGTAAAGGCTTCGATTCAAAACCCCATGTGAACATCAGAATTCAGGCAAGTCTTGATGATGGGTTTGCTTCAATTTAACATGAAAGGACCTTTGCAAAGTGAGCTATGGAAGGAACTAGGGATTCAGCAGTATCTTCCTGCAAATGAGGGGATGCATAGACTTGGAGTAATCTCAGATCTAGCTTTAGTAATTATTCACCCACCCATATTTTCCTCTGCTTGCCCTACTGAATGTGAAACCATGGCTTTTAAAAAAAAAATATATATACACGTGTATATATAAAACTGTTTTAGGAAAATGGCATTTTGGAAGGTGTCCCAATTTCAGTGTTTCTGTGAGCTGGCTGGGAGGAAATTGGCAGACAATAGATTCAGTGTCAGATTCTCTTGACTTGAAGGGGAATTCAAGGTAACATGAAAGAAAACCTGTTTCAGAGGAACAGCTTATCTTGGGGCACAAATGTGACGGAGTTTTAAACTCCAGGGGTATAACAAATATGAATTCTGGAGGCACCTAATTCAGATGAGTAAACAGACAGAGCATGTCTTCTCCATTACAGTACCTGCCTGACACTAGCTCAGACTTCACTAGCGAACACTTTCCCTGGGAACAGCCACAGGCTAATCCTGGATTTGTGTGCCCACAAGGAGCGAATATTGGCTATGCCTCTAGGGGACCCCTTTAGGTTTACTTTAATAAAAGGGAGGAATCTCAAGATTTGATGCAAAGAGCATATCCCAGGTGGGCAGAATCGGAGGCCTTTGGGCTTTGCACCTTGTGTAGTCTGCTCACTCTGTGCAAAAGAAGCGTAAAGTACTAGCAGAGCTGCATACTGCCATTTTACACCATTTTTACAGATGGTGCCATCAAGGTGTAAAGTAGAAGATGACAGAGAATATTGGCCCTTTTAGTTTTTGCTCAGACTCTTCTGCTATTTAACTATTTTTGAGACAATTATTTTCCTAAGGAAAAAGAAATGGAAAAAGAAAAAAGGAACCAAAACATTGCAAAAAAAAATCCCCACAATTGTGGTTTATAGTCAAGTAGCACGTGTGCCTTTGAACATCTAAGTAGTTTTAAAATGTGAATTAATTAAAGCACCAGAATATCTGAGAAGCAGGTATTATCACAGATGTTGAAAACAAGAGATAACACCCTGCAAAGAAGTTAAGTGGTTCAGTTCTGACGTCGTGTCACATACTGCAGATGATAAATAAGACTTTCCAGTCACCAACATGTATCAAAAATCTGGGATGAGCCCAAGTTAGGCTCTTATTTCCTAATCCCTGGTCAAACTAGAGAGTTAGCATAGACGTATACACACCTTCTCACGCACACATACGCACACGTGGAGTTCTTGGGAAGGTTATCAGATTGGGGGAGAGTTGCTAGAGATTTTTATTTTGAGATGGACCCAAACTAGTTTTATAAGCAATCGGGCAGATAACCTGGTTGTTCTTGGCTAGAAAGTCTTTTAGAAGAAGCAGAAAAATAAATCGAGTGGGAGAGGGAAAAGGGAAAATTTGGAAGAACTTTATTTTCCAAGCCATCCCTGCCCAAAGGAAAGATCCCCTCTCTCAAAGCTCACTGGTCTGCCAGGTCACATCTTCAGTTGAACAATGCTAATAACACACCTTTTCCCCAAATGCCTGAAGACATACAGTTGCAGAAGGGCCAGTTCTGCGGCCCAGTAACAAGGTGGAAAGATTGTACCATGAGAATTAAAGGGCAGACAGCGAGCAGGGAGGAGAAGAGGGTGAATGGTTTGTATAAATAAAGGTAGAGCAAACATCTCTTATTTGACAGTGCCATGACAGTGCGTGTACTCTCATCTATACACAGGTGCCTGTCGGAGAAGCTACTGTAACCATGTTGTAAAATATTCAATGACTCACTGTGAATAACTGTCTCATTTAGAAGAATAATCTGGTGACAAGACCAACATTGTTAAGTTGTGTCAACTTGTTAGGAAAGACATAAAACAAAAATACCACTAACATCCAAGGCCTGGAGGCGATGTCAATAATTTTTTTGGAAGTGAGCAACTGGAGGAAAGTGAGGTTGGGCTCCAGCATCTTAGCGTGAGCTCAGTTTGTAGAGAGGAATGCAGTAAATTAGACCAGCCATTTGCAAATCAACACCATGCTGATTTACTGGGGTAAACCCACTGTGGCAGAGATCCCTCCTGCCTCAAAGATGAGCAGATATCTGTTCTTAAGAGATACTGGGGATACAGCTTTGATATTTCTCCCCACCCTCCTTCAGCATTAACATCTCTGCTAAAGCAAAGAAGGCAGCTTCTCATTTGACTTCATTTCTCTCTCTCCTGAGGCTAGGACACCCACTTCCAGTTTCAGCTGCCTAGTGAAATCTGTTGCGCTGTGTGAGAGCAAAGAAAGCGGGGGGATGTGAGCCTTTTCCAGCTCTTCAGCCATCTCACAGTCTAGATGGACGCCTGCAGAGAGCAAAACATGATGGTAATATGGAGACTTCCAGATTGGGAAAGCGACTCCAGAGCAACACATAATATGACGAATGTAATTAATATAGTATAGTATATTATATGCAATTTTTATAATACGTTATATAATATAATGGAATATAACATGTCATTCTCAATCCCCACAAAATGAGAAATGAGAGTGCCTGCGTGACGGGGTGCGTGGGGAGTGACCAGCCTCGTAGGAAGGTGAGGCAGCAAGACTCGGTCCAACTGGCTGCCGCTGCATCTGATTTGACTGCACTAATTGCTGTGGGTGGTTCAGGCCTTGCCCCTGACAGCACCGGGACACATCTCTGCAATCTGCTCCTGCCTGCTGCTAGCTCATTTCTCTTTGTGTGGCTGGTGCGCGGGCTCTTGGCACGCTGGCCAGATCACACACCTCAGTAGCACCTTGTGATTAACAGGCAGAAGCACAAAGGCTCCTGGCACACTGGCCGCCTTGTACGGCCCACTAGTCTTTGCTCTCCTGTGGCATCATGCAAAAGCTGCTGAGAGGCACAAGCTGGCTGCCAGGTGAGACTAGAACCAGTCAAAATGCCACAGATCGTAGGGAAAAGAGGGGAAAAGAATACAGGCCATGAGTCAGGGAATTTATTCTCTGTGGTAGTTCTTAAACACAACAGTCTGAGGTAATCATAAAAAGCAAATGAGGAACACACACTAGGTGATTAGAATCACAAGAAAATTAAGAATCTTTGGAGGTGATATAGTCCACTTCTTTTCTCAAAACAAGACCAACTTCAAAGCTAGGTCAGGTTGCCCAGGGCACTGTCTAGTGGAGTTCTGAATATCTTCATGGATGGAGATTTCACAGCCCTTAAGCAGCCTGGGCCAATGCTTGAATCACTCTCAAAATGAAGATTTTTTGCAGTGTTTCACATTGTAATTTCCATTATTGCTGCTTGAGTCCACTGCCTCCAGTCCTTTCACTGGGAAGAGCACAGCACTATCTCCTTTATAACCTTCTGATGGGTAGCTGGAGTAATGNTATGACCCTCAGCACCTCATCCACCCATCTTTTAAATACCTCCACGGAAGGTGACTCAACCACCTCCCTGGGCAGCTTGTTCCAGTGCCCAGTGACCCTTTCTGTGAAACTTTTTTCCTAAAATTCAGCCTAAAGCTGCCCTGGCAGAGCTTGAGGCCATTCCCTCTCATTCTGTCCCCTGTCACTTGGGAGAAGAGCCCAGCTCCCTCCTCTCCACAACCTCCTTTCAGGTAGTTATAGAGAGCAATGAGGTCTCCCCTCAGCCTCCCCTTCTCCAGATTCACTTTCCAAGCAAGCATCGTTCTCTCAGCCTCTAACCCATGAGACCTGACCAGCCTGGAGGTTCTCTGCCAGACTTGCTCCATACTGTCTACATCTTCTTTGTACCACAGAGCCCCAGAATTGGACACTACTCAGATGCAGTCTCACCAGAGTTGAACAGCAAGGAATAATCATTTCCCTTGACGTGCTGGTCACACTCTTCTATTTCAACTGGTCTTCACTGCAGCTAATTCATACTAAACTTGTCCACTAGGATTCCTTTTTTAAGCCGGCCTGGCCAACTACCTTCACTCCTGTACTATTGCAGGTTTTTGCATCCCAAATGCAAAACTTTGCATTTACCTTTGATGAGCTTCGTAATGTTTCTGTCAGCCCATTTCTGCAGCCTGTTGAATTCCCTCTGACTGCCAGCTCTGCTTCCAGCATGCTGGAAGCCTCCACATCCCACTCTCCTACCTGCCCCATGCAAGTTCAATGTCATCCAGAACATTAATAAAGATGTATCCTATCCCATCGCTCAGGTTTTTTATACAGACACTGAAAAGCACAGTAACCATTCAGCATCTGGTCTTCAAAAGACTGATCATTAGCTTGTGACCCTACTGGTCCAGCTAGCTTTTCACTCACATTGTAGTCTTCCTTGCAGTCCAGATCTTTGAAATTTTTCTACAATGGCACTGCAAAGACANTAGAGAGGAGGGAGCTGGGCTCTTCTCCCAAGTGACACGGGACAAGACAAGAGGGAATGGTCTCAAGCTCCACCAGGGGAGGTTCAGGCTGGACATAGGAAAAAAAATTTTTCTCAGAAAGGGTCATTGGGCACTGGAGCGGTCTGCCCAGGGACGTGGTTGACTCGCCTTCCCTGGAGGTGTTTAAAATGTGGGTGGATGAGGTACTGAAGGGCATGGTTTAGGGATTGGTAGGAATGTTTGGACTCGATGATCCAGTGGGTCTCTTCAAACCTGGTGATTCTATGATTCTGGTTCACTGCTTTCCCCTTATTTACCAAGCCAGTCATCTCACTGTAAAATATAATCAAGCTGATTAGGTACAATTTACCTTAGGTAAATACCAACACATTATTTCAGTGTTCTCTTCTTTGTACACCTGACAATCGGTGTTGGGAGACTTTGATTCATGATCTTCCCAGGGACTGTCATTAATCTGACCGATTTGCTTCCCAGCATTTTCTCCATGTCACCGATCTCTACAGCTCTTTAAAAAGGACAGAGTAACCCCACAGTAACACTGTGTCCAGATGGACCCATGGCCTTGTACATGTCCACTCTACAAAACTGGTTCATAGTCTTGATCTTCTTCTGCCACAGGCAGTACCTAAATCATACACCATCACCAGTCACAGGTATTCAGGAGGCCTGAGAGAAGACCTTGCCAATGAACCAAGGCAAAGAAGGCATTCAGCAACTAAACCTTTCCCACGTTCTTCATCACTAGGTACCCTGCAACCTCCAGCAGCAGGAACACACCTTCCTTTGTCTTTCTGGCTGATCAGTTGTGATCTGCTGAGCAGAAAACCCTCTTATGAAGAGAGGTCTGTCTCACAGCTCCCACCGAGTCATCTAACACTAGCCTGGCTGCTCCATTCTGCCGAAAAACGGCAGCAGGAGACAGAAACTCTCACCTGTCTGGGTGGGATGGGTGTGGAGAGCCCTCCCAAGGGGTCACAAGTAAGAAAGTTAAGAGTTTCTGCTGCATATGACCAATAGGTTGCAGGAGATCCGTCCATGCTGGTGGTACAGACAGAAGTCTGTGCTCACCTTCGAAGAAAATAAATGCCTTCTGGGAAAAGAAGCAGCAATCAACCCATTGATCTAACCGAGACTTAAACAGCCATAATTCAGCGAACTATTAAGACACCTATCTAGTTGTCCACTTAATAGAACTATCCTGGAAAATACCCATTCACAGAAGTTGAATAAGAATGAGTGCATTATAACTTACATTACTGCCAGCCGACAGATGGAGCAAGCTAAGATGAAACCCAGACCATTATAATATAGTGATCTTTTTGCAATTTTTTTCTATCTGAAACCACACATAACTTCTGAAGATGTAAATTTGTAAAATGCCATGCTTTATGTATTACATTTTTGGCATCTACTTTAGTTTTTAAGAATGGATGTTGTCTAATTATGCAGTGCAGCTCTGGATGAGAAAATATACTAAGTGTGCATTAAACAGACAACTTTAAATAATGGCACTTGTGCTAAGAAGTGTATTTTCTGGCAAGCAACTAATTTATAATGGTCATAGATATATGCAGTAGTGTATGAAATGCTTGTCTTTATTTATTGATTTGAAGGGGCAGTATTATATTTTTGAAGATGTCTTCTTTATTGGATCCTGTTTTAATCTGTAACAGACCTTGTTATATTTCACGTCTCAGGGCATTCGCATCACCTGAACAACAGACAATGAGAATAACTGTATAGTAAATAAACCAACAATTAATATTGTGTGCTTAAAAAGAGATAAGCTACAAAATGAAGAAGTTCAGCTCTGGCCTTTTTTTCTGACTTTTTCCTATGAGTCTTGGTCTGCTTTTAATGTGCATATCAGAGGTAAAGAGAATGACATTAAATGACCAAATTTACCGTGTTCTTAGTGCATAAACCACTACACTAGATCTTTCTAAGCCAATTTAATTTTTAGCTTTATTCTTGGCTTAATGCAATGTTTTAGTTCATTGCACTTTTTGGATGTGCAGAAGCAAAGATAATGTGTTACACTACGTTCATTTAATGTTTCATCAGACTTTTTTGGTGTATCTACCTTTTGGTTATTTTAAAATGTTTCACCCTTATCTCTTCAGTCATGAAATGTAGATTCATTAAATTACCGTGCTGGGGTAGCTCAGTGCAAAAGCCTCGTTTAAAATACGGCGCTGGTTTGTTCATCAAGACGCTGCTTAAAAAAAAAAAAATAGACTGCCTTGTCGCTCTCTCCCCGCTAACTCATTCCCAGCAATGAGTTTCCAGGAATACAAACCGTCTGATCTTCTATTGAGTGTATTTGTAAAGGTGCTGATATTTATTCTTAGAAAACTTCAAATAAAATAAAATACAATAAAATAAATATTTAAACCTTAATGCACAGTGAGAAGTAACCTTTAGTTCATAGTGGGAGCTCGCAAGCACCCAACAGCTGCGTGACAGAGTTCATGGCATCTCCAGAAAGGGTTAACACCTGGACTCTCTGGTGAGCCACCAGCCTGTCTCCTCTGAAAGGAGACAGCATGTCACTGTCAGAGGAGGTGCAGCACATTTTCTGACTTCTCTACTGAGAAAATATAACATACCTGGTTAAAATGTGTTTTAACCGTGGTTAACGAAGTTCAAGGGAGTCACTTGTGTCAGTCCTTTATTTTATATGATGTATTATA
>WAAB01007549.1:5268-17768 GCA_013389865.1 Piaya cayana | reverse complement strand
TTGCCTGTAAATATTAATACAAGCTCAAGCTGTAACTATTCATTCTTTGAATATTTAGGACAGAAAAATACTAGGATTAAAAATGTACAAAAAAAAAGAGAGAGAGAATAAAAGAGAGAAACAAGGAAACAAGGGAAGAAGGGAAGAAGGAAAGAGAGAAGAGAGGAAGGAAAGAAGGGAAGAAGGAAAGAGAGAAGAGAGGAAGGAAAGAGAAAGAAGGAAAGAGAAGGAGAAGGAAAGAAAGAGAAGGAAGGAAGGAAAGAGAAGGAAGAAAAGAGCCCCTCCTCTCTATAACCTCCTTTCAGGTAGTTGCAGAGAGCAATGAGGTCTCCTCTCAGCCTCCTCTTCTCCAGGATAAACACCCCCAGCTCTCTGAGCCGCTCCTCATCAGGCCTGTTCTCCAGCCCCTTCACCATCTTCGTTGCTCTTTTCTGGACTCGCTCNGGACTCAGCCCAGCGGTCCAGTCTGTTCAGATCCCTTTGCAGAGCCTCCCGACCCTCCAGCAGATCCACACTTCCACCCAGCTTAGTGTCATCTGCAAACTTGCTAAGGGAACACTCGCTGCCTTCATCCAAGTCATTGATAAAGACATTGAACAGGGCTGGACCCAGCACTGAGCCCTGGGGGACCCCACTTGTGACTGGCCTCCAGCTGGATTTAACTCTATTTACTATCACTCTCTGGGTCCTCCATCCAACCAGGTTTCCACCCAGGAGCGTGTGCGCCTGTCCAGGCCAGAGGCTGACAGTTTCCAAAGCAGAATGCTATAAGAAACTGTCAAAGGCTTTGCTGAAATTCAAAAAGGCTACATCCACAGCCCTTCCCTCATCCAGTAGATGTGTCACTTTGTCATAGACAAGCATGGGCTACAAAAGCAGCCTGCTGCAGGGGAATCCTGGGCTGACTAAGACACGAGGTGCATGGGCAGAGTGTGGGCCTTAACTGTGGCAAAAGTGGAGCAAAAACTTAGGTGAATGTGATAACCACGGCTATGTGAAAGGCTGCCACGAAAACACATTGAGGAAACCCTTTTGGCTCCTACTGCAAATGCCTATTTTCAGAGAAAGACCTTTGGCTGGAGCGCCATTCTTCTGCAGGTGCTTGCAGGATTGTGTGACGTGGATTTCATCACTCAAGTCATGCTATTCACTACCTCTAATTCCTTGACACTTTTAAAAGTAATCTATTAAATGACAATTTGAGAAGTATGGGGAAAAAATTACTTCTTGAAGGTGATATTTAGATCAAAGCTGATTTTACAGATTTTGTTCAAAGGAAATCACAAAACCTGCAAAAATTGAGAGGATTTTGCAGCATACTGCTGTCCTTCACATGTGTCATGTGCACTTAGTATACCTGTATGTATCTGCTGACGCTTGTCACTTCCACTAGCAAACTGAGCTAAGATACTAAAAGAACCCACACTAGCAGAAAGTAGAAGGGGAGGCTACTGTAAATTCCTAGAACAAAATCTCAGCGAGGAGTTTGCTCCAAGTGTTTAGTGCAAATTAATAATAGGGATTAGAGAACCTTATATTTTCTGTGTTATTGCTGCCTTTTTATGCTGCTGCACTTTTACTACTGCTGGCTTTCTGCAGTCTAGGAGATAAATAACAGTAGTGGATTTGCATGGGCCTTATATTGATAGTATTTTCTATAATAGCTCATCGGACCTTACTGCATTTCTTACTTTTTGAGTGATAACGTCATTTTTATTGTAAAGAAGTGATAGCCAGAAACAATGAAAGGCTGATCTATGACAACTGTCCCTGAATGCTTACAGAGTTGAGAATGATGGAGGAAAATTGTCAGTGAATGTTTAGGTTAGGTGAGTGGAGTCACACATTAGGAAAATTTGAACTGCATTGGAGATATTAGACATTCAGATTGTCTTATAGTATCTTTCGAAATTCATTTCATTTTAGCAGCTGGTTCTTTTCTCTGTGGTGTTTGGGTGATTATGTATGTAACCACATGTAAAATGGAGTCAGACAATAACTGGCTGGTTATTGATATACTAAGGAAGGAAGAAATGCTGAAACTGGACTACAATTACGGATCATATTTTGTGCTGTGGTCCAGTCAGTCCAAAGGCAGCAGAAAAATGTACCCACACCGTGCTCTCTGTTCTCCCATCGGTTTCATAGGATTGAAATACACCTCTAGGTTAATATTTGGCTGCAGGCTTGGAGCATGTGCCGTCAAGGAAGTAAAGGACAAAGTAAGGGCCATAGATCGCTGTAGAAAATTATTTTTTTTAAATGATCGAAAAGAATTTGCATGGTAAGGAACTCCAGATTATAAGTGGATCAGTCACAGCATAAAGAAGTTTTTGAAACTAGTGCTACAAAGGAAAGAGAAGAAACTGTGTTTTCAGGATCCTGAAAACAGGATCTTAAACACCTGAAAACCATAAAATTATTAAGGCTGGAATGGAAAACCTAGCTGAAGTCATGAGTGACAAGGGGTTGACTCCTGCTTGTAACACTAGATGGTTTTTCTATACAGGGCACTTACGTTAACAAACAAAATCTGTAGCTCTTAGTTTCTAAGCAGTGAAGACAGCCTGTTTCAAAGAGCTGATGAATTAGTTTTCCTGGGGGAGGAGAGCAGCTGTACTCCTCACAGAACACCTTTCTGGCTAATTTCTTGTAGCTCTTCAGATGGGTCTATATGAGCAGACTTTCAAAGCGCATCTTTCCAGAAGCAAATGATAAAATAAGGGCATCCTTTGTGAAGGAGAGGAAGTGAAAAGATAGAAGCTGAACGAATGAACAAGAAAATAAAATAGAAAAATAATGAAAGGAACACCAAGCAAATAAACTAGGGGATAAAGAGGGTGAGGTACGTTAGATACTCTGCCATATGCAACTTCACTGCTGGTTTAAGACACAGAATCAAGGCTACAAGAATCAAACACAATTGCATTAGTTTGCTAATTAAACAGCCACTGCAAGTACCCAACATGAACAAGTGCAAAAATTAAGCAAGACAACAGGAGGAAAACAGCTGCTTAAAATAGAAGGGTATTGTAATAGGAATTGGCTATCTGAACACTCTGGCCTCCTGGAGATGGTGGGAGACTCCAAACTCAGGTCATTAAACAAACCGTATCCCGAGCCTACTCACTAAATTGGATCATACAGAAAATCAGAATTCAAAGATTTCTGATGTTCTGACATGGAAATGCAACTTTGATCAGAAATCGTGGTTCACACCCTTGTTCAGTGCAATCATTCCCTAGCTTTACCAGAGACTTTGATGTCTTTTAATATTCTTAAGCACATAACCTCTAAACAGAGAGAGATATGCTGGAGGAGGAGGAGATTTTGTTTAAAAAATAGAGAACTGGGAATATAAAAGAATAAAACCCAGGTTTTTTTTTTTAGTATTAATTATCTATACAATGAAACCTCTCTGGCAGATGTGCCAGCCAACTCTCTCATCATCAGTTTCAAGACTTCAATCAGTGGATGACTCACAGTTAGTGAAAGAAAAATTGTTCCAGCTACACAAGGAGAGCATAAATATTATGTTTCACTTGGTATCATAATTAACTGCATGCTTCAGATATTTCTTTCATGTCTGCTTTCACAATAGGTAATATAATTTACCGTTAATAGGATTAAAATGTCTTTTAAAAAGTAAATACTTCATTGGCTTAAGAATGTTTTCTGTTTGTTTTGTGTAGATACATATTTGGCTACAGGCACAGTATTTACACCTCAGTGTAGAAAATAATGAAAAAATTAGGAAATATGTATAGTCCAAAAGAAAATGCGTTTTTTTTCTTTTGCTTTACATAATAATGAAAACTCCCTTTCTCTGAATTCCTGAAAATGAATCTTGAAGTCCCAAATCATGTCCATTTTTCTAACATTTCATGCTAAAGAAAAAAATCCAAATTATTGCAGTGTCAAGACAAAAATATTTGTGCTAGTGGCTTAATAATAGTAAAGCTGAAACTCCCAAATTCAAGACCCTCTTGGTATAGATTTCTGAATTGAGAGTCAGAAAGGAAAACCATAAATAACTCTTCTAGGAAAAGGAATTCTGTCTTATATAGATACTTCAGTTACTTCCCATTCTAATATCTGGAAATACACCCACCTAGACCACTGAACTGGGAAAATGCAGGCAGGTAAAGAAAGAAAAAAGACGAAAAGGTGGAAGCAGTATTAAAATTATAATTAGCAGCTTAAGCTTTAGATTTCAAAACACAGCTAATAAATACATGAATGTCCATCACTGAATTCTTGCTGAGTTCTTTTCACAAATATTTTTCCTGGTGTATTTACGACTTTTATTTTGCTTTGACTGATCCTCCCATTATTCTAGATTTTGGGCTAGTTTTTAAGTTGGTTGGTTATTTCCAGTGGAATTTCTGTGACTAATACCAGTGTAAGCCAAATATGTTAAATACCAGTATCCTATATAAGGTATAGTTTTCTTAATTGGTAAAGGGAGTGTTAATATATAGGTTGCATCATTACAACTGTGGGTTGGTTAGTATAGATATCTGCTCAGAAGGGATTTGGTCTCCCTATTCACTGCAGCAAACAGAATTTGGCATAAACATTTGGACGTACTCACTTAACTGCTGATCCATCTATTGAAGTTTCATTAGGGAGCCATGTGCATTTGCAAAGGATGAATGGTTTCATTAGCACTGAGACTAATAAACTTATAAAAGTTAATAATGTGAATATGTTTGATTTGGAATTATGCACATAGACATTAAGAATCACAAAAAGGCAGGCTTAATAACGACCTTTTTTTTTCTACACTTATACAGCTGCTTTATTTTTCACTTCTCTAAGACCTTTTAACAAAAAAAAACCCCATCGATTTCTTTCACATGTGGTCTTATGATATTATCAACAGGTTCTAAAATTACACTAGGACTTTGATCTAAAAGCACAAATTTCCCCCCCCCCCCCAAATATTTCCCACATGGTTTGATGTAGGGTTTTGGATTCCTAATTATGGCATTTTTTTTTGTCATTAATAGATCAAGGTAAGTACATCAAAATCATATTGTAGTCGAAGGACTCACATTTTGAAGCATCTTTAAAGGCACAGATGTCATAGGTAGTCATGGTCCTTTCCTTGCACACTCCCAGAAAACTTTATCCAGTAAGATAAACTCCATGCTCAAATGTAACAATTTAGCACAACATGCCTCTTGCATCTGTCCCTGGACAAGTTTAGCTGTTAGCACCTAAGTCAAGTAGCCCAGTTTTCTTCATCATCATTAGGAAAAGGGAATGTGCTTCATCTTCCCTCTTCCCAGATTGCTTTTCTGAAGCCAAAGTTACCTGATCACCTCATGCTACTCCATGATCTGTGTTCTGATTTCCATCTTTAAATATTCCTGATGGGGTCTGAGTAATCTGCTCTCATGCTAGAAATCTGACCTGGCAGCTGGAACCTATTGGTTATCTCTCAAACTTCCAGACACACGCTCTTCTGTTTCTTTTAAATATGAAAAAAATTAATTTACGGTTATTGAGGTTACTCGATTATAGGACAAAGTAATCAAACATGGTGCAGAAAGCTCTACGTTAGGACTTCAGCTAGCAGAGGTAGGACAGCTTCAGTACAGGATGACGCTAAATATCTACAGGGTTTCCAGGACCTCAGTTCAAGTTCATTGCTGAATTTAGTTCATGGGTCCCTGAGCCACCTTTGAATGTAATGTGAAGAGCCTAAATCATTTATCCACCTTCAAAAAGTTTCAGCAGGTGTGGACACAGAAAGAATCTTCTTAGCCTGGCCAGCAAGTATTACACCGGATCTACAACACTATGACTACATAAGTCAGTCTCACTGATTACACATCTTCCCTCACCTTAGGGAGACTATCTGTAATTGCTTCTGATAGCAATATCTGTCCCTTCTTGTCAGGACCAGGAGTGAGACCACATCAGGTTGTACCACGGAGGACGCTGAGTGATAGGGGGAGGAACAAATGAAAGGCACAAGCATTTAGCAGGCTTTGAACTGAAGATATATAGTTAAAAACTCTCCGTATTGCCAATAACTTGTGTCGCTGTCTATTTACTTTCATCACTTACTTTCTGTTAGAGAGAGAACTTATCTATGACAAATCTATCAGTGGCTCCATTCTTAGACTTAACTAATAACAGGGCTGCAGCTGCAGGAATTACAAATACATCTGGTTTTGTGCAGCCTGGTACAACACCGTATCTATTATGATGATCTGACATACACCCTCACATCTCCTTCAGGTGCTGGCACATGATTTACAATAACCTCAGGTAACTGATGTTGTGACACCTCTCCTGCATGTGTGCTAGGTTCCTGTTAAATGACCACAAAGTGAGCTACGAAAGGGAAACATCATCAGAAAAGAGCAAGACCAAATTCAGACCTCCTGTAAGTGGAGGCAGCTCCACAGACATGACACATTGCAGCTCGCAGAACAAGATGGGGATTTGACCTGCAGTTGTATCTGTTCTTGCATATAATTTTTCCCATCTAGAGGAGAAACAATACTCCCACTCCTCTGTAATTAATAGAAAGTATGTTGAGTTGAATGGCTGTCGCCTAAATTATCCTCCCAGTTCTGCATTATTTGCCACCAAGAAGCAGTAATGACGAAGGGCATTCTGTGAAACGAGAAAGACAGCGAGAAATTTTGGGGTCCATTCAGAAATCAGGCCAACAAATTACTGAACTAAGGTTTTGTTTTGGAGTCATCAGAATGACATTTCCCTAAAATTAACAAGAAGTAATACCTTTATATTCACTCATTGACGTGAACCACAGCTAAAGGCTTTATTTCAAATATGAAAAGATAATCTTACCTAAACCAGGAAAGGAATTCAGGATGGTTTCCTTTTTCTGAGAGGTGTTGAAAGACACATGAAAAGCCTGAGGAGATGCAAAATAATTTTCCTCCTCTGCCTGAGGGCAACACCCCAGCTCCAGCCTTCATTTGGGTATGTGTGTTCCCACACTGTCCCCTTGACACTGTCTAACTTCATACAAATAAATAGACCAATGAGCCTAATTTTAAAATCAAACTTTTTTTTTTTTTTGGTATGTGAGCTCTTTCTTCAAGACCTGAACACAGGCTTGTGTGTCTGAAAGCAGATCTCTGGGATTTTTTCCATCCCTCCCAGGAGAGTGCTCTTGTTGGTGGGGCTCCTGGGTGAAGGACATGGGAGCAACCCTGGCTATTAATTCATTGTTGCTTGTCCTGCAGCTGTAACTCAATCCTCTTCTTCCCCACCCAGGAATGGAAGAAAAGACTTCTACATCTATGCACTCAGGTAGTTTAAGTTAAACTCGCTGTGTTGCATAGGGGTAAATGAAGTACTGCTTTTTGAGGATTTGCTTGTTCTTGTTGTTGTTATTATTCTTAATCATAATCAGCATCCAGGGCTGACTAAAACTCGTCAGCTGTCTTGCAGTGATGTTTATGTTCACAGAAGTTGACGAAGTCATTGAATCACAGAATCATGGAATTGTTTGGATTGGAAGGGACCACGAAAGTCATCTAGTCCAACTCCCTACAGTGAGCAGGGACATCTTCCACCAGATCAAGTTGCTCAGAATCTCATCCAACCTGACCTTGAATGTTTCCAGGGACAGGACATTTACCACCTCTCTGAGCAACCTGTTCCAGTGTTTCACCTCTCTCAGTGAAAAACTTTTTGCTAATTCCTGGTCTAAAATTCTCTTTTGGTTTAAAACCATTGTCCCTTGTCTTATTGCTATAGTCTCTGCTGAAAAGGGAAAAAGGCAGCAGGGCAGAGCAGCCAGTGGTGCTGGAGAAAATGAGTTGGGGTGAAGGCAGGGGCCAAGGAAAAGGACTGTCTGCCCAGCTGCATGTGTGGTACGGGTCCTGGCACAGGATATGTAACTATGTTTGGAGCATAGCTTGGTAGGGGCAGTTTCTGACTGTATATTTGGAAAATATGTTGGTTTTTTAGTAACCAGAGTGTCAAATCAGCCTTTGGAAAGCTTTGTTTAAAAATTTTCATAAGTTCTTTGTGTTGATGAACCTGAGATTTGTCTGAGCTCATGACTCGGTGAAATTAAAGCAGATTTTCTGAGTGGCTGGTTACAAAAAAACCCCATCCCTGACTAAAGGTAACATCTTATGGTTGGACTCGATGATCCGGTGGGTCTCTTCCAACCTGGTGATTCTATGATTCTATGATCTCTGTCAAACTGCAAATGCTTTGCTCAAGGTCGAACAACTACCTCCCCATGAAAATGTTGTAAATTTATTTCTGATTTGTTAAATTGTATTTCCCTTGTTCTCACAAACAGGTGAAAAAAAAATTAGACGACACATTAGAAAGACAACTGCCCAAAAGTCTCGCAAGCAAATTCTCCCCTAGAAAGGCAGACGATGTGCATTTCAGCACACTTAAAACCAGGACAAAAATTCTAAGCCACAAAGCTGGAGTTTTATAATGAGAAGTATTTTTGCTGTAGGCAACCCTTTCAGATCTATCAATAGCACAGTTAAACACAAATTGACAGATGAAACTTTCAGGATGGCCTTATTAACAAGTGACTTAGACAAAGTGAAATCTTAGTGAAAAAAAAGCTTTCCTTTACTGTGTTTTTTCCAGTCACCTATGTTTTTGTTTACCATCCTCCAAATTCAGCATGCTGCCACTTTTGTGTGCTTCAGGAAGTCTCAGAGAGATGCTCACCACATTGCATGTGAGCTGTGAGGAAAGGTGCTATCAGCGATTATGGGCAAAATCCTGCTCACGCATGTGTTCAGGGCTCCTGTTTGGGTTTCACAGAGTTTCACATGCATAAATGAGAGCGGGATCCAGTCCCTAATCTGATGACACTTTTTCTGTAGAGCACAGCAGGTTAATAATAAAATAGCATCTCTTCATTTCTGCATGCTTTTTTTTTTTTTNTTTTTTTTTTTTTTTTGAAAGAAATAACTGCTATGTCTTTGGATCAGGTGTTAATTATTCCCAGTAAGGTTTGGTGGGTAACTAGTGATGCAGATATCAAACCACCCACTCTCTTTGTAGATGAAGGGAAAGTATCAGGAGGATTTCTGCTGAAGTATTCATCACATCTCAAGTCTCAAATTGTCCAAACCATTCAATTATAACACTTCACTCAATGCACGTCAGCATGTCTGGCACTGTGTTTCAGGAATGAGCTGAGCTGGATTTCTCAAAGAGGCAGACGTTGGCTTGTCCCCTTGAGGGACAACAGAAATAGAGTCTATTGGCTCAAAGTTAAGACCCGTTCCTGGATCAGTACGCGGGAACTATTACAGCTTTCTAACTTCATAGCCTCTAGACTCAGTTTGCACATGCATATGTAAGAGGCTGAGATTTCCCGTGGTAACAGCCCAAGCACACTTTTTGGCACTGAATAAATAGGTAAACCACTGAACTGGTGATGACTCAATAAACAGGTCCAGGGATGTGGGTCCTATCGGTGTAGACCTAACCCTATCCTCACCGTTAACTCTCTATAATGTTAAATGGAAGCAATGCCCAAAAGAGGAGAAGAAATCCTTTGAGTCCTTTGAGGGTTATATGAGATTTTGTTGTTAACTGCAGAGATACAATACATCACTGTCAGGAAGCGGTGACCCTGGATTATGGTTACTGATAATAAAAAAGGCTTTCAGAGGGAGATGATGGACACTGTGCCTGTTATGGCAGAGGGGAAAAAAAGAGTGGCTGGAGAACTTTTAAGCAAATGGGCACATCACATGAGCAGGTATCTCCTTAAGCTCTTTGTGTTTGCTTTCTGTGCTGGGATGGGCTGCACGTGTTCCCAGAGCAACTAAAAGACTGCTCACAGAGTTTTTAGTGTTAATGTTCAATTCGATGTATCAATATAGTTCTGCTTGCACAGGCTATAATGAGCTCAAGATCATAAAGCTCTTATCAGCAACTCTGTTTAACTTTAAATGTAGCTCAGATGATTCGGGCTCCTCTTTACTCTCACTTCAGTCTGTTTTGACCTGAAGCTGTGGAATGACATTGGTGAAAATTAGCAAGGTCACTAAATACCATTAAGGAGAATATTTCTAAACCCCTCAGCAGAACTCAGCCAATATCAGAGTCGGTCTTTGTAAGCTGCATTCACTGTCGTGTCTCTGTGTTAACCTCCTTCATTTTAATAGGAATCCTAACTGTGCAAGTATTTTGGCTACTAAAAGAAGGCAAAAAATTGTTTTCAGAAAGTCTTTGTGTCTGTAGACAAGTATGTTAGTGTGCGTGAAGGTAATGGTAACACAGGGATTTTTCCTCTGTTTCTCACTTACTCCCCTAAACAGAAAAAAGGAAGCCTGAGCTTTTCAAGAAAGTGGAGAAACACAGGGACGTACCTGCATG
Source organism: Piaya cayana (assembly GCA_013389865.1). NCBI lineage: Eukaryota > Metazoa > Chordata > Aves > Cuculiformes > Coccyzidae > Piaya > Piaya cayana. The sequence continues at coordinate 7,406 of WAAB01007549.1, read as the reverse complement.
ACTTCCAAAACAACAAAGTGTGCTTGCATATGGCCTCTGGTGCCAACAGCGGAGTTCAGATCTGCCTGCTTGTGCCTGCACAGATGAGTCCTGACTGAGTTAGGATCACATATCCCATTAAAACCTATTTCCACCCTATCAGCTCAACTACGTTAATGCCTATTCACAGGCTGTGTAGAACCGGTTGCCAGCCTGACCTAGTTGTCAGGCTACATGCAAAATGGTGCCTAATGCTGAGGCAGCGTTTGTTACCACACGTTTGTGCTCCTGGGGGATTCAGTATACCTGGTTCACAAGCATGACCAGCTGAAATGGTGAAGCTTTTAATTAGGAGGAAAACCAGAAGACAACAGACATCTGAGGGCAGTTTTGTTGAGAGCTAGATTGATGATGAAAAGCTTTCAGTTCTTGAAACCGCTCAACAGCCAGGTGTTTGCTAGTGTGGTTCTTCAGTGCATTTCACTGCAGCATGTCAGTATTACTTAGCACTATCACATTTACATCAACTCAAATGCTGTAATGCAGAGAGTACCACCATAAGGAATGAAATGTGTCAGCCCGCATACATGGATTCTTGGGAAATATTTGCCTTTCAAAAATCCCGTGGCTTTTCTACAAATTCTCCTCTCATGTTTTCTACCCTAAAATTCACAGGTAATTACGACGGGACGAATAATCCACATTAATCAGGTAAGCAGGTATTTGAGATCCAGCACATCTCGTATCAGACAATGCACATGAAAATACAGTAATTGAAGCTGCGGAGAAAATTCCCCACTGACAATGTCTATGTAAATCCACTGTAAAGAATAATTCTATGATTATGTAAAATTTGAGCAAGTCCTTTTATCTTTAAAAGAATGCTGCACCCTATTTCGCTTAGCACACCAATCTGGAGGCCCACAGAGTAAGAAGCAAATTATAACTGGGTCCAGTTCCACAGGATTCACACAGAGCCAAAGCAATTGCTGGTGTAATGCTTGCAACTACTTTTTAGTTTGACCCTGGCTGAACACCCAGTGCTCACTGAAACCACTCTAGTATTCCCCCTCCTCAGCTGGACAGGAGAGAAAATATAATGAAAGACTTGGTGGAGGTAAAGACAGGGAGAGATCGTTCACTGATGACTGTCATGGGAAAACCAGACTCACCTCAGGGAAATTATTTTAATTTACTACCAATCAATTCAGAGTAGGATTATGAGAAATAAAACCAGAACTTAAAACCCCTTCCCACCCACCCCCTCAGTTTTTCCTTTGGGCTTAACTTTTGCTTCCAATGTGCCCTGTTTCCTCCCTCTGTGCAGCCAGAGGACAGAGGGATTGCAGTCGGTTCATCACATGCTGTCTCTGCCATTCCTTCCTCCTTATGGGGAGGACTTCTCACACTCTTTCACTGTTTCAGTGTGGGGTCATTCTCAGAGGAGACAGTCCTCCATGAGCTTTTCTGATATGAGTCCTTTCCACAGGCTTCAGTTCTTCACTAACTGCTCCGATGTGGGTCCCTTCCATGAAGCGTAATTTTTCAGGAACAGATGGTTTCTGTGGGGCTTCTCATGGGTTCAGCCTTGGCCAGCAGGTCAGACTTAGAGTGTGTTGGTACTGGGTCTATTAGACATAGGGGAAGCTTCTAGCAGCTTCTCACAGAAGTCACCCCTGTAGCCTTCCTTGCCGTGCAAACCCAATACATTTATTCTGTCAATCATCTTCCTGGAGAAAACTCCTCTAAATTAATGTAGCACAACTGTTCCCTAAAGCTCTCTGTCTCCCTCTAACCCTCTCCCATCCCACATCTCAGTATTTCTTACTGTAGTTTTTATTTTGCTCTGTATCTTTACTGTCTGTATTTCAGTGTTTTTTGTAAGACTATAATCTATCACATTGACTCAACCTGACTCTACTCTCAGACGGATTTAGATGACATGGAAGGGTCATTATGTTTCAAGCCTTTTCTGGTAGGCACCCTGGCCCTAATGGAATCCCCCTGACATAGGAAATTGCTAGCAGGGAATGATAAACACCTTGAAATGGAACCAAAAAACTCAGCAGGTGAGTCAGGAGCTTTCTGAGCTCGCAAGAGGAAAAATGCCACAGGAGAAGCACTTGAAGAGATTTTTCTTCTGATTAGGACACTAAGTC
>WAAB01007548.1:64314-83135 GCA_013389865.1 Piaya cayana | reverse complement strand
CCTGTGTCTGAAATATAAGAAACAGCATAGAAAATAATTTATTTTATATCTTTTTTGTGGTACCTTTCTTAACTAGGCAATGTCAAAAGCAGCCTTTGACTTTCACGTTGTAGGCTGCATTTTCTGTGGCTTTTCTAGTATTTTTTGTCCCCCTGGAAGCAATGCAGCTTCCGATCGTGACCAGCTTCTGCACAATCTCTGCTGAACCCTGGTGTAAAAGGGCTGAGGGCAAACTACGCATAACTGCCGATGCCCAGCAGGTGGAAGATGACGTTCTCTCGTGTGTGGGGGACGTTGCTATGAGGACCCACTCCAACTATAAGAAAACCTTAATAATCTGTTGGAATTTAGCCTATATTCCTATATTAGACTGACAGGCACCCACAGTGACTTGATTTGACTGGTTACACATGTATTTATTCTGGATTTCTTTTTGGGGACAGAAGACCTAGATCCTATATCATGCAAGGAATTGGGACAATAGGAGTTGTCTGTGTGGGAAAATGAACTGGGCTGGTCATTCAAACTGTAGAACATGAATTAATTTCTAAAGGAAGTGATTACTGCAGAATAAAGTAATTTTTAATCCAGAACAAAGCATAGAGATGGGTAACTCCTGTGAATTCATGAATTTACGTGTTTAAAACATGTTAAGATCATAAAAATATATAAGTAAAAATAGCATAGTCATAAAAGGAGCATTGTGATATGGAGTTTACTGAAGTCTCCGCAATCACGGGATGTTTTCTAGAGGTGTTTTCAAGAGATTTTCTGTCTTGCAGTCATGACACAAGAAGGATCTACGGAGGAGCCTCACGGCAACCAACCACGTGAGAGCAAACTAAAGGATCACGCTGGACTGCTGGCGACCAGAAGAGGAAAGGCAATGGTGACAGGAGGTGGAGGCTACCTGGGATACCATCTGGGATGTGCTCTTGTCAGGTCAGGAATTGCTGTTGTTCTGTTTGATGTACGGAAACCTAAATGGGAAATTCCAAATGGAGCAGATTTTTGCAAGGTACGTTGAAATTACATCTTTAAGAGCAGTGAAATGAAGTTGTACTACTCTTATGCACATTAGAAAAGCTTCCTCTGGAGTNAGAGACTGACTCTTCGCTGTCCTTTCCAGTACAAGAAGGAAGGGCCACCAGGTGAAACAAGGGGGAGTCAGTTCAATACAAAGAGTATTTTTCATGGAGCGGGTAAAAGGCATGTACAAAGCCTCACCAAAAATATAACTCCATTGGAGATTACTAAATCAATTAAATTAGTCTTAAGAAATCTTCTGAATTAAAATATTTGGAAGCGTATTCGAGGTGAAAGTGTCACACATCCTTGCCCTGTTGCCGTTCCCAGGGCACCCATGCGTGACCACCGATTCCTTTTGATTCTTAAGAATTCAAGGAACGCATTATGTCTGCAAATGAGGGGAAATGAAAGAGACCTCAAATATTTCTGTGGAGGACCACATTGCCCGCTGCTCCCTGGTGTGGGGGGGGGACCATCTCCTCCCAGCTGGTTCGCCCACTCGCGTCTGGGATACGGGTGAACGAGTGTTTTCTTCACACTCCCGCTGTCTTACGCAAGTTCTAGCATGATGTGGGTATCAGCCAGCTTATCTCATTTGAGCATTAGCGTAAGAACTCTTCGACACCACCACTCGGACTAGAAAGTTGGTGGCAAAGCTGCAAGTGCTCACAGGATCGTTGTCCCAGGAGCTATGGAGGTGATACCAGATCTTCTCCATCTGGCTACATCACCATGTGGGACAGGCAGTAAGAGAAGCAAAGGGAAAAATACAAAATACAGCTCCGCATGGCGGGGCAGTGGGAAGAATGCTGAGCTAAGCAGACCTTTAGTCTTCAGACCTTTAGGATGCTTGTTCTTAGGTTTGATTTCATAAACAGCTTCTACAGAACACGAAAGAGAGGGAAAGTATTAGTGAGGAAACATTCAAAAACCATAAACTTAATTTGCTACTGATATAAACCTGCATAATTTTATTTAACTTGGTGAACTGACGGCAATTTACATCTTCTAAAAGGAGACTCGAGAGCTGACAAACAGCATTCTAAGAATTTAATTTAAAAAAAAGAATAAGTATTACAAAGTATTGGTGAATCACCTAGGAAAAGGAACTACAGGATCCTAGTAAATAAAGTAATAAATCACTTCGGAGATCTGAGATCAGTGGTTTGGAGATTCCTGCTACTGTTTATTCTGATTAGCTATTTCAGCATATGATTGAAGGCAGGACGCGTAAGTCAGCTGTATTTGTGAAATGCTTCAGCAACCTCAGAAGAAACAAGTTGAGATTTAAAGACTGATGAGATTTCCTCTCAGTGTTACTTCCAGCCATATCTTTTATGATATTGCTGTCATTTTTCTATTCGTTACAGTGAATTAAGTAATATTTAATATTCTGAAATATGGTAATTTTGATAGGAATGGTTGGACTCGATGATCCCGTGGGTCTCTTCCAACCTGGTGATTCTATGATTCTGTGATTCTATAATTCTGAAAAGAAAGGTATTCTATTTTTATCGATGTCTGCGTGTTCGTGGAGTGTTATTGGATATTTATATGCAAGGTAATACTACACTAATATAATATTTAAAGCACATTGTAGCATTTGGTGCTGCCTGTAGTGTGTGGACAGTGCTCAGTAGTACACTCCATGTCATAAAATGAGATTATAATACACTAATCTCTACTAAAACAATATTAAATATGTACAGCGTGTACTCTTGTTTTAATCTTGTACAAAACTCTAATTAAATTTATCATGCAGTGGGTCTAAAATGAAGCAAAGATGGACAAAGAGACACTTGTCTAGATTGCACAAGGCAGATCTTGGGGTGCTAAAAGGGTTTGCTTGTTTGCCAGGGGATCACCAAATAGCCGAGCCCTTCCTGCTATGATTTAATGTCCTTGGGGCTTGATTCTCCAGCCCTCGAGTGCCTGCTGCTCCCATTCAAGTCAAACAAGTTCTGCCAGCCTGGAGGCTGCAGGACTAAGTGTGAAAATACGCATTCTAATTGAAGGCAACAAGAGTCGTATTTGTTTTGCAACAAAAATATGGACAGAATTCAGAGTCGTGGATTTTTCTCGACATTTATCATGTTTTATTTAAGACCAGTGAAGCGCTGCGACAAATAGATCCAAATTACTTCAGATTTTCATTAACAGCCATAGGTTATAATAACTCTGTAGAGAAGTAATGAGCTGCACCAGTCAAAAATCCATTTTTTCCCTCGTTTTCCAGGGCGATGTGAGGGATTACGATGCAGTGTTCAAAGCGTGTGAAGGAGTCGACTGTGTTTTCCACGTGGCTGCATGTGGAATGTCGGGGTTAGAACAAGCAAGTACAATTTTCCTAATTTTTTGGTTTTTCATCCTTGTGAGAAGAAAACTTTGCATGCAGCAAAGAATGTAATTATGTGATATTTACGTCAAAAAAGAAGTTAGTTATAAAGGTTAAGTCATCCATACAGGCAGCAAGGGAGGTGTTCCTTAAATAATGAATGTCAAGGCTTGAAACTAATGCACTACACAAAATACTCTAGAAAAAATGAGATGGTAGATTTCAGATCTTGGAAAAGCAGGTGGATATTTTTAATCTACTCTGAAGAAGCGTGACAATATTGCTCTAGAAGTGATGCTGATGCATCTTCTTCCTGTGAACTTAAAATCATGAGGAAATGGACCAACGATGCAGTATGATTTTCCTAAATAACAGCGATATTCACAGAGGGTCTTATCAAAAACCTAATGAAAGTGCTAGTTGATTTCTAGGAACAGGACAAATTGCCACTGGGGCAAGAATACGTGAAAGCTTTCGGGGAGCATAACCCCTGCCTGTAATTCCTGCTTCTGTAACATGGATTATCTGGAGCACAACGAAAAATTAAAGTACTGTCATATCGTTTGAGATGCATTTTATGTGGTTTTCATTCACACACTGAGCAAGACAATAAAAATGAGAACTGCTAGGGCTCGCTGTACGTCAGAGGGACAGAGAACTGATACGACATCATTTTTTCACAGAAAGGGTCATTGGGCAGTGTCAGAGGCTGCCCAGGGAGGGGGTTGATTCACCTCTCCTGGAGGGGTTTAAGGGACGAGTGGACGAGGCGCTGAGGGACATCGTTTAGTGTTTGATAGGAATGGTTGGACTCGATGATCCGGTGGGTCTCTTTCAACCTGGTGATTCTATGATTCTATAAAAAAAGGCCACAGCTGCTCTAGATCTGGCACTTGTAACAACTGTAACGTGAATTAATATGAATGCAATTTAATTAATTAGATATTGTGCAAACTCTATTTCCAGCTTCAAAAGAAAGACCAGATAGAATCCATCAATGTCGGAGGCACAAAAATAATAATCGATGGTACGTACCTAGATTTTTCTTTATTTATGTCTGATCCAAACCATTAATTTAAAAAAAAATACTTTTAATTGCCTCTTTCTAGTATTGATTTGGCAATAAAATGAGACTCTCCTCTCTCTCTCTCCTTTCAGACTCTGATGTAAGGTTAGGTGTGCAGGTCCCATTAAATCTGGTAGGCAAAAAGGCAAACACAGTTTTTCATTTAATGAAAATAATAGGAATATTTAGAGTGAAATGGTAGCCAAATAGAACTCTAAACGACTCATATTCTTTCTCCTTCCCCCAACCTCCGAGCCTCAGAAACACTTTATGTCAAATTTCCGTAGGCTCCCAACAAAGCAACAATCTGGGAGGAGCTCGAACCTATTAATCTACATTTTAATGATAGATTTTACTCTTGTATTTTGTCCTAAATATTTACAACGCGGCAATTACGTTCCTCATTTTCTAAGTGAGCTGGACTGGACCAACCGCTGTGTAGGGTGTTGAAAACCCCTGATGTGGAATATTAATAAACTCAAACTTTGTTAAATCAAAAGAAAATTTTCTGTTATTCGAGTTTGCAGTGACATATGCGCAGCAGACTTTAGATATAACATCTTAAGCCCTAAGTGGGATCCACAATTAAGATTTTCTTTTTGTAAATATTATTAATTCCATTTGTATTTAAGGCACCGCTGACAACGTGCTAACAGCCTGGTTCCTGCTACCACGTCAGTTGTGGCTTACGAAGCAGGGTGACACGAAAGCGCTTTTGTCACACACCAGAGAGAGCTGGTGCGTTTTTTTATGTGACTTAACCTCTGCTTAGGTGTCTGTGAAACTGGGGGTGCACGTTTGCTGCTTAAATAAGGACAAAAATAAAGGTCTGCAGGCAGTTCGCTGCCCCTGTGGAAAGGAGCAGGGAGTTTTCAGTGCTGTTTGATCATAAATACTCATACCCCCCTCCTTTTTATTCAATTGGTAAAATCCACGTGTTTTAAGAAGTGTTTCTGAAGTAAAAGAGAAGCTTTTTCCCCCCTGCCAAGGTAATTCCTTGCCTAGAAGCCAGCAGCGATGCAGGAGTTGCAGCCCCTAATCATAAAACATTCAGTGACCACAATATGTAACCTTTACATACCAGATAGTTGAAAAAAATCCAGCTGAATGGAAGATAAACTATGATAAATGATAATATATAAGTTAATACTATGATAAGTAATAAGTTAATAAGATTAAAAGCTTACTTTTCCTATGAAAGTAATATTTATTTTCAAAAAGCAGAAACTTCCAGTTCACATCTTGTTCCTCACTCCTTTTTTTTCATTTTAAAATCCATTTTAAATCTGCTGTAGTCTGCAAACAAAGGAATATTCCTCGGCTGATATACACCAGTACAGTGAACGTGGTGTTTGGGGGGAATCCTATTGAAGAAGGAGATGAAGATACCGTGCCGTATTTTCCACTGGAAAAGGTACTTTATTCCTGTGATATCAAGGCATTTACTGCACTGTGAGGGGTAGGTGATAGGCTGTTCCGAGAGCAGAAGCTGTTTAGGTCGCGTTGAATTCTGTGAAATTATTTTTCATTAATAAAAATTGACCCGTGATCCGTGAAGAAACGCTCAAATCGCAGTGGCTTTCATCTGCTGTAACTAGAGAAATGTGAGATGATAAAATACCTAAAAATTAGTAAGAAAAGTGGGATGTGACATAATGAGAATATTTTAAGGTCATTCAGGGGACCGTCTACTATGTAAATACTGAATATTATGGCCCCTGTGAGCCTCTGCATTGAAGCATGTTGTTAAATACCAAATTCTGCGTTTTTATTCTCACCCATTTTTGTTTCTTTGAAGTTCCCCAAGGTTGTTTTCTTGCCGCAGGCCAGGTGCCGGTGACAGCCACCTCACGGTTCCTCTGAAATACCATTTCTTTCTTCGCTGTGGTCATTCAGGAAATATTTCTAGATGAAATCCGAAGCTCAGTGCGTCCTGGCCACTGCCCCTTTGTTCTTTCCTGCTCCCAGCACTCTGCCTGCAGTTAAAAGCTGTAATTTTAGCGAATCCTGTGTCCACAAGGCCTAAATAGTGCCGACTGCTGCTCTGTTGGTGCCTCCTGCCAACCCTCAGACTAGTGGATTTAAATTTGCTCTGGAGTTAAACACTCACGATTATCAAACTTACATTTTATCAGTTTCTCTGTCACAAACAAAGTATATATTTGCTATATCTTGTTATATCTAGTTTAATTTTACTCAGCTGATGCCTACGAGCTGGCTAGATGTAGAGGTTATCGGACATAAACAGTAAGTTTGCCTTTACGGATGCAACGATGTGACTAAAATGCTGTTTTCTGCCTTTCTTTATAGCAATTTAATCATTATTCTAGAACGAAGGCGATTGCAGACCAAATGGTTCTTGCTGCTAACGGAACTTTACTCAAAGGTACATATGAAACATCTGGGATTTGCGTATCATTATTAGTATCAATAAATAGTATATTTTGACTGAAATAAGGATTTATTTTGTTTGTTTCTAGTCCTCACTTCGTTGGATGATTGATTTTTTTTATGTGTATACACAGATATGAAATAATATGTAAAAAATAAATGGGAGAATGCAGAAAATTTAACATTACTTCTTTAAACCCTCTTAAAAGGTTACCAGCTTTACAATAGCTATGGGATTTGTGCTTTTATTTCCCATGCGGTCTATCAGTCTGAGCTTCTCTGACAATCCCGATCTCTAAGCGCTGTCCCATAGGTCATTCTCATAATCCCCAAAGCCTTGCAGGTGTCTGGGAAGAATAACTGCAGCTAATAAAACAGACTGGGAATATCGGGGCTGTGTTGACTTCTGATGTCACACACGTGGGAACAGCCGTGGCTAAAAATCTATCTGGACATGGGACGAGAAATATTTATCTTTGCATTTAAGTGCATACTTTGCTGTTCCTACTGATTTCCCCTCAAATGCAGGGATTCAGTTTTAGCATCCTCGGTTAACCCTTGAAAAAAAAATTCCTTCCACCTGTAACACCTGCTCATGTAAAACGTGTAATTGTGACTGTCCTCAGGAATCAGAGGAACCTGTTTACTGATTCCCATGTAGATCTTCAAGTATTTTTATTTCAAATATTCTAACTCGTTTGAAAGCTTCTGTTGAAGAGACCTCTTCTGTTAATTTGCGATACTGTTCAGCTGCAAGCGAGCGAGAGGTCCCGATATTGCAAACTGAATGATCTTTTGGGATTGCAAATCCCTAGATTCCCTAGAATCACCAGGTTGGAAAAGACCTCGTGGATCATCGAGTCCAAGGATTCCTACCTGCCCCTAAACCATGTCCCTGAGCACCTCATTTACCCATCTTTTAAACCCCTTTAAGGACGGTGACTCAGCCACATGATGATATAATTTTAATCTATTGATTTATATGGCACAATGACAGAAGATTATTTTCACAATGAATTATCTGTCTGATTGTGTATCCTAACAGACAGAACTTCAAAGAAAGTGGCAGCAGTTGTCTTGAAAATCAGTAAAATGCAATATCTCTTCTAGAATGTGGTTNCTGGAGGACGCTACAAGTAGTCGTAAGGGCATAACGCAGGTGGAAGTATCTTGATTTACAGTCCTTAGCAATCTCTCCGGGAAAACTGTTGGGAAATCTTGGTGACAGACAGTAGGATTCAAGGTAACGGACGGCACGAGTCGAGTGTGGCAGAAATGGCAAGGATCAAGCTGTGCTTTTAAGTGAAAAGAAAAAAAAATGCGAGGCTGAAATGCTGTGGTAGAACTAGGTTTGCATCCCCGATCATTTAATGGAAATAGTTGTTTAAATACACTCTTTATTTTCAACCAGACACTATAACATCGCTATATTTTACCGCTGTGCATCACTGCAACAGTCCTTGATTTATAAAAAGAACCAGCCAGTGGTCTTTTGTGACAAATTTCTTGTGCTGTAATGGTAACGCAAGCACAGAAAACTCCAAATATTCAGGCTGAGCCAAAATGAATACCTGATACTGGAAAACAAAGGAATAACTTCATTACTTCATGTCTTCTCTCTCTACAGAAAAATATCCAGCGGAGACTATTTAACTTCAACTTTGGGAATCACAAAGTCCAGATGAACTGGGTTCACATAGGCAACCTAGTACAAGCTCACTTACTAGCTGCTGAGGCTCTCACCGCGGAGAAAGGTTACGTAGCTGTAAGTAAACGACATAAACATTGCGTCCCAGTAGCTTCAGCTCTCAAGTAAGTTTATTTTTTGATGTTTCGAGATCGAAGGTTCTCCAAAAAGTTGTGCGCTAAGTTCTCGAGCACGTGGACAGTGCAAACGCAAATAGGCTCTGCTTATATTTTGATGCTGTTTGATTGGAGGAAATAGTTTTTTTAACGAGGTTAATGCATTTGCCGTCATACAAATCTCTACATTCTTTAATTCTTTTGAAATAGATTCTGATTCTAGACACATAAAAGTTGGAACAGCTCTCATGAGGCATTCTAGTTTAACTTGCAGGGTAGAAAATGCCAAAAAGAGATGTACAAAATTAATGGCTGATTTTAAAAGGTTTTTTTTTACTTTTTCTTCTGACTATCATAATTGCAACAACAATCTGAGGACTGTGGAGCACCACAGAACTGACTGTTAAAGCAGCTGCTGCGTTCACGTCTTCTTGGGTTCTAGTTTTGTTTTAATCAGAAAATCAGCCAGAGCTGGAACTTGACTTTAAAAATCTGTGTTTATTGAAAGCTGCCGGTCACCTCTGTGGGACTCGAGAAGATAATTCTGTCCCCTGCACATCACGAAGAACTTAATGCTCTGACAGTCTGGTTACCACATAGTGAAATCAAGCTCTGATCTACATTGCATCGTGGTTAATTGTGATTAGCTCTGCTGCCACGGTGGGGTTACCCACAAGTATGAGACATGTTTGAGTTCACAGGGAAGTCCAAGGAGGGTGGGTTGTGGAGCTGATTTTTACACACTTGCTGTATTCATACTGATGTGTTATTAGCAGAATCGACAAAGATAGGTAGGTCAGTGAGAGAGAAAGTCAAAGCCATCCTATCTTTAGTCTTTTTCTAATTGTTTTTCTCTGTTTCTTTCACAGAGCGGTCAGGCGTATTACATACACGATGGTGAAAACGTTATTTTTTCTGAATGGATCGTCCCTTTAGTAAGTATCATGCACATGTGCAGCTCGAATGCACCACAGGAGCCCTATTTGTATCACTAACTAAAAGACCACACGAACCAAACGAAGTTCAGTGCACGTTAATTACTGAGCTATTTAACGTTAAAGTCAGTCCTCTTCTCCCTGCACAAAGTTCTGCTGGCTTTAAGGGCAGGTTTGGACGTTCATAACTGTGGAGTTTGACCCTGATTGTTTTGAGAGAATTTAACTGGGAGGGGTAGAATTACAGAACAAGAGCAGGGATGTAAAGCGAGCTCAAAATGCAGAAGTTCTGCTTGTTTCCCCTTCACCCTCCAATTGCATTTGAAGAGTGGGAGGTGGGCTCTGAAGAATGAGTTGTGGGTGTCAATCACCTTTCTTACTACCCGTATTGGTAGGCAGAGTGACTAGAAAAAAAGTTCAGATAAATGTTTTATCATTTTTCCATTTTAATGCTTTATTGACACACCCACTATGGTACAAATTCTTCGTTACTCTTTCCTTTTATACCCATTTCTAGTTTGAAAAATTAGGCTACAGGAAACCCTGGATGCACATTCCTGTTGTCCTCGTTCATATAGCAGGTAAAAAGCAGTAAAATATACGCTTAATTATTGTGCTATTTATTTTTAAGTTTGCTTTCTTATTCCTATAAAGCTACATAATTGTTTTATGCAATTCAGGAATTCATTTTTATAAATTGTAGGGATTATATAACATTATTGTAATTAAATATGATTTCTTATGCCATTTGGCATTATTATTATACCAGATAAAGTTTAAAGGCTGCTCATAAACTGAAGTTTATCATGGAATCATAGAATGGTTTGAGCTGGAAGGGACCTTAAAGATGATCTGATTCCAACCCCCCTGCCCTGGGCAGGGACACTAGATCAGGCTCCTAGATCATGTACTTTATAAATTAAGCGCTGCCTTCTACCACCTCACTTGTATCCTCTAATATCAGTAGGAATTATGCGATGTGCAGTCATCGATATTGTCTCGGTTTATTGTTATCTGACTGTTTCATTAAGTGACTTTCTGTTCCGCAGCCGCTGTGATGGAATATCTGCACCTGATACTAAAGCCAGTTTTTAGCTTTACGCCTTTCCTGACGAGGAATGAGGTAAATATATAAAAAGAGAGAATGTTTAAATGTTTGTGACCAAAGATCTCGCCAAGTACACGGTGCGGCCTTTGATGTAGACGGGATTGTCTGCACTAGAGCTCTGATTTTGTGTTGAGTGTGATCCGTTCAGGTCGTACACAGTCATTTTGTAGCCTGTTTTGTAGAATGTTATGATTTATAATACAAGCAAAAATACTTTAAGTAATCTGTCACCTAGTCTCTTACTGTATTTTGTAGCATGTCATGTAATAGGACATTGAAGGGACTGAAGGGACCTTATAAACTTCTGCTGTAGCTTCCATTTATTCCGCAATTTGCCTGTTTTTATACTTTCTTCTACATTAACTCTAAATCTGAAGCAGGAACCGTTGAGACCATGCAACTTAAGCACTTTCACAGCAATCGTGTTCAGAGGTGGAAGATAAAACTCTCCAAAAGTACCTGTTTTCCACTCTTTGTATAAGCATCTCAGCAGAGTGGGGAAGCCACAACCACCCTCCTCTAATGCCTTCATCCTGTTCCCTTGTATTCAGCATGTTTTTGCTCACGTTGCTTATGTGAAGAGCCAGTTTGAGGGAGTTGTGCTTATCTGTTGCTTGGGATTTCCTTAGTTCTTTATCTCACATTCAGAAGTGAGAAATCAGCGTCATAAACTCCTTCTGCACCCAGTCCACCAAGCTCTGTCTCTTCGCCTGTCGGCTACATCAACTCATTCTTCTAGCTCTGGACAGAGTCTGACTCCAAAATGGATCCGTTTTCGCATGTCTCTCTTTAATCATGTTTTCCATTCCATTGTAATATCATTGTTGACATATTTTCATCCAAGTTCTAGAGAATCAGATATTAAAGTAACTTCCATAACTGTCCCTTTGGATTTTAGGTGTGGAATATTACTGTCACTCACACTTTCCGAATAGACAAGGCACGAAATCAGCTCGGTTACAAACCAAAGAAGTTCTCCTTCGCTGATTCTGTCGATCACTATCTTAAAACAAGACCTGCTTGCCCAGAAGATCACACATCCCTTAAACTGGTGTTTGCTTTTGGCATTTTGTTCAGCTTGATTGTTCTTTCTTTCTTCTAAAATTGAATCACCCACCTGTTCCAGAAAAACCTAATCTTGTTCATGTATTAATGATCTGGTCATCGTGCATTCCTCAGTTGCTGTGGAGTTCGTTATTCCTATTATTGCGATGACGTCCCTCTGATCTCATTTTAAAAACAAAACGAAACCCCACAAAAGTGAAGAAAACAGGACACGTGAGGAAATGTTCCTAGAGCGCAGCGCAGCGTCACAGAACCAAAGGAGTTCACCACTAACGAGTGCAGAAATAGTTTTAATGGATCGTCATGAATGGATGGCTTCACGCTGAGAACCATTTCCTAAAAGTGATAATTCAGGAGGGTAAGAAATTGGAAGAAGAGGAAACGTTGTAGGATTACGAAGTCCAGTAGCTCCAATGAAGAAAAGGTTGGCTAAACAATCCCTCCGATGAAGCTGCTGCTCTAGCGACTGCAGGTCAGCCTGAGGAATTCTGAAGACTTGGGAAACGGTGCAAAAACTATGAAAAGTAAATGTCTTTAACAGGTGCTGAGAGGACTGAAAGTCATATTTATATAAAATAGTTTTAGCATCCAAACGCATTGTAAAAATGTAATAAATGACGTGTGTTTGTAAATCAATGAGTTCCTTTTCAATGCAATAATAAAAAATAACTGAACCCGATGCTGGTTTTAAGGAGTCTGTGGGAAAGGGGAGGGAGGGCACATAAAACCTTGGAGTGTAGGAGCTTTTAGTGCTACCTTGCCTTGGAAATGAAGTCTAGTCGTGCTGCCTGGGATCCTGTACCAGTGCTGACACAGCCTGTTCATTCAGTGAATTGCAAAGCCAAGCACCAGGACCCAAGGGAAGACCCAGCCTCTCTTTTCCCCTTCTTAAGACTTCTGGTAGTTGCTTCTTGGGTGGATTGCACTCGATAAGCTACCCTGTGTAGCCCAGGCAAGTTTTTATACCCCTGCCCTACACAAGGAATTTCTCGGGGACGAGCTTTGCTCTCACCAAGAAGCAGCAGCTCCCTTCCTCGCACCCCACATAGGTCAAGAGAGCTGGACTCGCCAGGGTGGGTCGGAGGAGAAAGCAACAGAAAAGCTCTGAGATCTGATTATCTCTACTCTGTATTTATTTTGCCTTTGTGTCCATATTTTAAAGGGTTTTTAAGACCAGTAAGTTTGAGGAGACTCTCATTGTATCTTTACATTTGCAGGGTACACAGGACAGCTCACATCATAGAATCATAGAATCACCAGGTTGGAAGAGACCCACCGGATCATCCAGTCCAACCATATATCAACCCTACAAGAATGAAATGTTCTAAGTAAAAGACAATACGTGGAGACAGGAAAATGTGTGAGCAACCAAAATTATCGCTGCAGCTTATGTGAGCAAGGTTTTTCTTTATTTTACTTTATTTAAATATTTAAATAGCAGTTCTATATGCAGTGAACACAGTAAATCCTGGCCCCTTGCAGATTTGCATTTGGAAATTGTTCTCACCCACACAAACAGAGCTGATGTGGTACATCTTCCCTCGGCAGGGGTGCTGCTCAGCCTTCTCTCCTGTTCCTGACCACCTGTCAGGCACAGAAACTCGGTAATATGAGACCTTTATCCAAGTTTGATTATAACCAGTTAAGTTCATCATCTATCACTATAGGCAAGGTTCTGACTGACAGACAAACAGGGACTGCAGGTGATACTCTGTAAGCCTTTTTCCCCTAGAAATGCAGAATAAGATCCCACAAGTGTAACGTTACTTGCCAGCGTGAGCGTTTTAACTGTATGCAAACATCCAATTTGCTTTTAAATTAGTTATTTATGAATCTCTCACATGTTGCTTTTGTTAGACTAACAGCTCAGGACTGCATCCCAGGTCATGCCAATAAAGAGACATCGGAGAGGCGCCTGCAGCCCAGGGGGATGTCAGGTTCTTAAATTCAGCGAGTGAAATTCACCCTCCTTTAGAGGACTAAAAGGTGGCTTCTAAACGGCTTAAGTTTAGAATCTCAAACTAATCTAGTATTGATGTGTTAGTGTTTGATGGGAATGGTTGGACTCAATGATCCGGTGGGTCTCTTCCAACCTGGTGATTCTATGATTCTAATTGATTTATCATTATTTCAAACCCAGTATTTGAAGTTTTAAGACAGCTTTTAGTATCAGTTTGGACCAGGCAGCTGTCTTGTTTCTGTCAGTCCTTCCCGAGTCTTGCTTTAGGGTGGCTATTGTTTGAGTTACTTGTGCTCTAACATCACTGCAAGTGTGTCTTTAAATGATTAATATTTAATATGAGCAGGCAGACATGGCACAGCTATAACGGAAGGGGTGAACGTGGTCCAAGTTTGATTTTTGCCTGGAATGGGTAACTCTGAAATTCTGCAGTTCTTGACCCTTTTTCACATCCTCTCAGAAACGAGTGACAGCTGAGCCAAGCAGAGACCCGCTGCCTGCTCAGGTGGGCAGGGACCTCAGTGCCTGTTTGTTTACGATTATCTTTCCTCTTCGTGGATTCCGGCTGCTCTGCAGGCGCTTCTGATGCTCTGCACTTCTCTGACCCGTGTCCAGCCGCTGCCGACCCAGGTAATCAGGAGATGGTGTGTTTTTCCTGAACAACCTGATCAGCAGGTATCTCAGTGCGGACGGAGCAGTAGTCACCCACAGGATGCTTTCCTGCAGTGGTCGCGGATGGATGAAGACAAGAGGAGGTAAGAGCCACCAAAGGAAGCTGTGGGATCCCAGGAATGCTCTGGGAACTCAGGAATGCTGTGGGAGAGCAGAATCCCAGGGGTGCTGAGGGATGGGCAATGCTCCAGGAAGGCTGTGGGATCCCAAAGATACTGCAAGACGAGTGGGACCCAGGGGTGCCGCGAGACCCCAGGGGAACAGTGGGATGCTGGGGGAGGGTGGGACCCAGGGGTGCTGCAGACCCCAAAGAGCCTCGCACGGGCTGGGGACGTGGGGCCCCTGCAGGGTCTGTTGGTGCCGCTCCCTGTGACCCTTCTGCCACAGAGCAGTCGTTTTCTCCTAGGTGCCCTGAGAAGAGAGGGTCGATAGCTTTGTTCTCCGATAGCCTTCTAAAGATATAAGGTGTCAGGCATTCCTCTTCCCTCGTGAAATCCTCCTGTATCTCAGCTCCATCACCACCGATGACAAAAACACTCTATATTCTTCATTTACATCCAGCTGCCGTTACTTACAGAGCAGTTGAAAACCTCACTTTTCTCACATGTCCTTGTGACAAACTAGGGACAAGTGGAAGAAGCATTAAAGATTTCTTTTCTCTAGAGGAATTTTTGCTCCCTTGCTATTCTTGGTCCTGCTTGCTTGGTTTTTTAAGCACAGAAACTTAAATGCAATTTCTTCATCTTTAGAATACAGATTTTAGATGTTTGTAAAACGTGAAAATTATGATTAAACAAACTCTTAAACAGCCTATGCAGAAAATTTAAATGAGTATTTTAAAAGAAATCTTTGAAATCTGGATATTTTGTGGCTAGTGGTTTGCTTTTGCCTTTCTCTCTCTTAAACAGGTTGCATTAAAGTCAAACTTTGCTGTTGCACATAGAGCTCGCTAACATGAAACTCACTGGAATCGCCTGCATCCAGGAGCTCTATGGAGCAATTCCCAACATGGAGGAGAAGTTATTACACGTGTCTGGTAACAACAGACAGTATTTCACTGACAGAAAACTCATACTGAGTGGGGCACCAACAACCTGGCCCCAAACCTCTAACTCTGAAGCGAACAGGGATGCTGGAGCACTGAATGAAAAGAATATGAGAGCGGTGGTGACGGGAGGTGGAGGCTATTTTGGATACAAGCTGGGATGTGCTCTTGCCAGCGCAGGAGCCTCTGTTGTTCTGTACGACATACACAGGCCTGGCTGGGAAATTCCCAGCGGAGTAACGTGCATCCAGGTATGATAAATTATATCATCCTAACAAAGCTATTTCATTTCCCTTTTCCTTAGTGTCTTTACTAGTTTTCACAGAACCCAAACACATCATTGCAAATTATTGCAGATTTCAATAACCTTTCAGCTGTGCGAATATCCTTTGGCGTGTCTGAAGTACGGAAAACAGTGAAACCTGTAGTTCCCTCTTCGCCTCCTGGCTCTGAATTACTCCTTAGGACCCAGTCACTGCCCCCACCCCTGACTCGGTCAATGAACACAGGACAATTATGAGGCTTAATGAATGCTTTTAAAGCCGTTTGGGTTCTCCTGAAGGAATTATTATTATCAGCAAGTACTGATATGGGCCTGGTTTTCATTCTGAGGATGTACAGAAAGTACAAGTATATAGAGATGTATCCCCCCTGTGTTAACCCACTGTATGACAGATGCTAACCTGCAGCTCTGATTTCGAGTCCCAATGTCTTTTTTTTTATGCCTTGCAGGCAGATGTGAGGGATTATGATGCCATATTTGCAGCCTGTGAAGGGGCTGACTGCGTGTTTCATGTAGCTTCATATGGAATGTCAGGAAAAGAGCAAGTGAGTCCAAAGAGTTTGGGGTTTTTTTATTGTGTTACTGCTCACACTGAGGATGAGCCTTGGTGCTGTAACACTGCATGTTAAATTTTCTCTCTTCAAATTATCCTGAGAGCCTAAATTCACGTCCCTATTGTTTTGGTAAACTGCTCTGTGCAGGCTTCTTGAAGCCTGAAACAGCAGCCTAAATGATCTTCTTTTTATAATCAAAGTGCTAAACTCATTACCTTTATTTGGGGATATTTGTAACGTCCCCCTACTGAATTCAAAATGCTTTATGATTAAAATATGCACAATTTCTTCACTTTCCTAGCTGCACAGAGAAGAGATCGAAACTGTAAACATTTGTGGGACAAGATTCATCATAGATGGTGCGTATCTGACCTTGCCCTGAGGTGTTGGCATAGCATATCTGAATATGATACCACTTAGAAAAAGGCCTTTGTTTCAGTTCCCACTAATTAACTTTCTATGTTGCTGCAGCCTGCAAACGAAGGAACGTCGCTAGGCTGATATACACCAGTACAGTAAACGTGGTCTTTGGAGGGCTTCCTATTGAAGACGGCGATGAGGAAACTGTGCCATACTTTCCCATAGAAAAGGTATTTTCTTCGTATTATATTTTCGTGTTTCCTCTTCGTTTACGTTCTTGTTTCTGAAAAAGCCTGGAGATTTCATGACCGTGTTTTGCCTGATGCCAGAATCCAGAGCCAAGAAGGAAGAAAGAAAACTCTTCGCGCTCTTTGTAGATGTTATTCACAACTGTGACACATCAATTTTATGTACATTGCAGTATTTATTTCTTTCTTTCCTATCAAGGCCTTGATTTTTGAAAATAACTCATACAATGTCCTGTTATGAAATTCAACTTGGACACAGGAATTGTATTATATGGCTTTGAGCCTCTTTAGCCATTCATTATTTGTATGATTTTTCTGTTTCTCCCTTATTGAAGTTGATGGATATTCAGTGTAGACCTGACATGGAAAAGCAGCCTATTTTCATTTGAGTTTATTGCATTTAATTGAAAAGGAGAAAGTAATTCTGAGTGTTCTGCATACACACTTTTTGTGTCCCTCTTCTCCCCATCAAGTGCTTCCTCGCAGCCTTTCAAGAAGTAAAGATGGAGAGAGAAAATATTTTTAATATTTTGAATAATACACTGAAGAATATTTTCTCTGGGGCAGCGCCACAAGAAAGCGAACGGGATAATTCACACCACTTGTGATGTCTTCAAAACTTGGCTTCTGACTTTTCCATTACCTGGAAAAGAAATCCAGANGCAGCAACAACCTGGCCCCAAACCTCTAACTCTGAAGCGAACAGGGATGCTGGAGCACTGAATGAAAAGAATATGAGAGCGGTGGTGACGGGAGGTGGAGGCTATTTTGGATACAAGCTGGGCTGTGCTCTTGCCAGCGCAGGAGCCTCTGTTGTTCTGTACGACATACACAGGCCTGGCTGGGAAATTCCCAGCGGAGTAACGTGCGTCCAGGTATGATAAATTGTATCATCCTAACAAAGTTATTTCATTTCCCTTTTCCTTCTCGTCTTTACTACTTTTCACAGAACCCAAACACCTCATTGCGAATTATTGCAGATTTCAATAACCTTTCAGCTGTGCAAATATCCTTCGTGATGCTTGGTCAAGTGATTTTAGCGTGTCTGAAACAAGGAAAACAGTGAAATCTTTAACATGTAGCATGAGGTTCCCTCTTCACCTCCTGACTCTGAATTACTCCTCAGGACCCAGTCACTGCCCCCACCCCTGACTCGGTCAATGAACACAGGACAATTATGAGGCTTAATGAATGCTTTTAAAGCCGTTTGGGTTCTCCTGAAGGAATTATTATTATCAGCAAGTACTGATATGGGCCTGGTTTTCATTCTGAGGATGTACAGAAAGTACAAGTATATAGAGATGTATCCCCCCTGTGTTAACCCACTGTATGACAGATGCTAACCTGCAGCTCTGATTTCGAGTCCCAATGTCTTTTTTTTTATGCCTTGCAGGCAGATGTGAGGGATTACGATGCCATATTTGCAGCCTGTGAAGGAGCTGACTGCGTGTTTCATGTAGCTTCATATGGAATGTCAGGAAAAGAGCAAGTGAGTCCAAAGAGTTTTGGGTTTTTTTATTGTGTTACTGCTCACACTGAGGATGAGCCTTGGTGCTGTAACACTGCATGTTAAATTTTCTCTCTTCAAATTATCCTGAGAGCCTAAATTCATGTCCCTATTGTTTTGGTAAACTGCTCTGTGCAGACTTCTTGAAGTCTGAAACAGCCACCTAAGTGATCTTTTTTTTTATAATCAAAGCGCTAAGCTCATTACCTTTATTTGGGGATATTTGTAACGTCCCCCTACTGAATTCAAAATGCTTTATGATTAAAATATGCACAATTTCTTCACTTTCCTAGCTGCACAGAGAAGAGATCGAAACTGTAAACATTTGTGGGACAAGATTCATCATAGATGGTGCGTATCTGACCTTGCCCTGAGGTGTTGGCATAGCATATCTGAATATGATACCACTTAGAAAAAGGCCTTTGTTTCAGTTCCCACTAATTAACTTTCTATGTTGCTG
>WAAB01007548.1:53898-64096 GCA_013389865.1 Piaya cayana | reverse complement strand
CTTTCAAGAAGTAAAGATGGAGAGAGAAAATATTTTTAATATTTTGAATAATACACTGAAGAATATTTTCTCTGGGGCAGCGCCACAAGAAAGCGAACGGGATAATTCACACCACTTGTTTATGTCTTCAAAACTTGGCTTCTGACTTTTCCGTTACCTGGAAAAGAAATCCAGAGTACGAAGCAGTGATCGATTACATCCTTGGCAGCAAGCATACATATATTTATTGCTTTTTGAATGTGCTGAAATTCATTAACTGGATTTGCATAAACAGAAATGCTAGCTTGCCTTGGCAATATGCATGGGTTTATCCTAAAATAATCATAGAATCACCAGGTTGGAGGAGGCCCATCAGATCATCGAGTCCAACCATAATACCTCAGTTTCTGTATTTTGAGGTATTTGTTGCCGTCTGCTAAGCTGAAACTAATGGAGAAGAGATACCCTTCTGCTCTGTCATTTCAAGAATAGATAAAAACTTATTTGCTTTTTCTCTGTAGCACGTTGATCATTATTCCAGAAGCAAATCAATCGCAGAACGAATGGTACTAGCAGCTAATGGAACTCCGCTAGCAGGTACTTTTGTCTTAGCATTTATTAACAGGGGAATTTACTCCTTTTCTTCTTCTTCCTCACTAACACCCTGTAGCCTCTATCAATCGTTAGGGGACAAGACTGTCCAGCAATTATGACATCGAGTTATCTACCCCCTCTCACGAACAACAAGATTTTCACTTTAAAATTACTTCCAGTAGTTCAAACTGTTCCCGCAGCGTCTGTAAAAGGTTTTTCGTTCAGTATGTTAATTGAAAAGATAGCGACAGCTATAAATTAAACAAAAACAAGTGTTTAATGTCACTGGACTATGCAGCATAAGTAAAACATGAATGCTGATTAAATTGTTACTGCTCTGGCCCCAATTTGTATATTAAAATCTGAAGAAGTGACCTGATACGACAGCCCGGAATTATTTATTGCCGCTTCCCAGAGTTTTCCGTGTTGAGGAAGCCAGTTATGCACTTGAATATTAAAGCCCGCCTGTGAGATCCTATAACTGCCAGCGCAAAACAAATTAATGTAAAGTGCAACATGATTCGACGTGACCAGGTGATACCGAGCTAAATTTAGCTGCAGGCGGCTTACAGAAACGACTCTCTTCACTCGATACTCGCAGAGAACCATAAAGAGATATAAAGTCATCGATGGGTATTCCGTCCCGATAGAATTATTTTGTTTAAAAAAATAAAGGTGTGAGTTTTTTTCCTTATTTCCTCTTTTCTTACCAGCTCTTTATGTCAAAGACCCTCTTAGTTTTAGGAGTAACACGCAGTCGTTCGTCAACGCAATTAGCTCCAAACATCCCATTTTGATGCTGTGCCAGAGCAGCACTGAGTATTTTGCATGTTTTGAAGTATCATTAAGAACTGTTATTGGCTGATAATGAACGAACCAACTTAAATACTTAGGAAAGTTGTTCGTCAATGCAATTAGCTCCAAACATCCCAATTTTGATCCTGTGCCAGAGCAGCACTGAGTATTTTGCATGTTTTGAAGTATCGTTAAGAACTGTTATTGGCTGATAATGAACGAACCAACTTAAATACTTAGGAAATGACTGGATTTCTGTCATGGTCCGTCCTTTCTCCCTCTGAAGTTATCATTTCCACAGCATTTCTAGTGGGATTTGGCTCTGCCTACGGTTGAAAGAAACTTTCAGCTCTGTCTTGCACTGCTAATGAATCACTGTTTCCCATCAATAATTTCGTATGTGTTTAGTTCGTTTCATTCCGCTTTCTTACCAAGAACTCGAACACTTCAGCAAACTCATCACCATATTTGGTGCATTCACTCACTGCTTTGGCACAGAGACAAAGGGACTGCTTGGAAAGGAATGCTTAGAAATGCTTAGAAAGAGCTTTTGAAACCTCTAGTAATTTCTAGGAATCTGACCATGCCGGCAGGACTTCTCTCAATCTTATTATTTAGCATGTTCCGATTCTGCAAACTTAACAGCCGACTGCTAATCCAACACCTTTTGGTGTGTATGATTTTTTAAGATGGTGGGGTTAATTTATTGCAGAGTAAGTTCTGCTACCACGGTCTTTTCATACAAATAAAGACACGCCGTAGTCATCTGAAATTCACTTAAGAGTGGTCTTATGAATTCTTCTAGGAGGTGGAGTACTCTACACGTGTGTTCTTCGCCCCCCAGGAATCTATGGACCAGAAGAGCAAAGACACTTGCCACGGCTAGCAGTACGTATTTTAATTGCAATCAGCAGAATTTTCTCTAATATACAACAGCAGCAATTCAACAATTCAGTTGTTTGCTGAGGATATCATAACTTTCGTTATCAGGCACTATATTATCTCTGTGAACAATGTAGTGCATTTAAAACCAACTTTTTTTGAAATACAAATATGTGTAAGTTCATCTTTATTGTTTTCTGTAACTATAAGATTCAGGCCACTCTATGATATTTCAAATGTCTGTTTGCATGCAACTTACACCAAATGGTTTAAAACATTAATGAGAAGGGATACAGCAAAATATCTTATTTCCAGCCTCAACTATTAACAGCTTTCACTACACAACGAAACAAGGAGTCTGAAGCACCTTCTGGCACAACAGAATCGTAGAATCATAGGATCTAATCACAGGTTACTAACAGGCAAAGAGCTGAGGTGCTCACGCTTTACTCTTTCTGCAGTTGCTCTGTTTTAAACTGTTGGACTAGCGCAGCGTTTAAACTATGATCCCTGGAGAATTAAACAACTCAGTTATTTTAGAAGCCTCAGTAAAATATAAAGTTACACGTAGCTTTGAAGAAATAATAGGTTCAAACTTACCACATCATAAATATTTTTGGGTTTTGGCTGAGGTAGGGAATGATATGGAAGTCAGCCAAAATACACTTTATAGTCTTCCAAATAAAATAATTTTTTAAGAATGTCACATGTCATTTTAGTTAAATCTGAGGTGTTTTCTTTAGCCCCCCCCCCCACCAGAGTATTTTGAAAATTCTATTTAAGATTTTAAGCTTATTTACTACAAGCCCATTTTAAGGCATAGTGTAAGTGTCACATTTCACAGTTTCTAAAATGTACCTGTTAAATGAGAAATGTGACACTTACCACTACTTCCCTTTTTTTTTCCAGCCAAAACTACTTGTTAAATTTGATCCGATTTTGTGACTACTTTATCCGTTCAGAACTATCTTACCTTTCCATACAATATTTTACTTATCCCTAAAAAAGAATTTTAATTTTTTTTTTAATTCAGGACATATAGTGTTCAATACGCTCTTCACTCCTTCCTCACGAGCAATATTTTTAGAGCTCTCTGCACTTCCCTTGATTCTAATTGATTCATGTATTTTTTTTTAAAGTAGAGACAGGCCTACATTTAGCTGGGCAAGAAAGCGCACCTCGCTTTCAAACCCAATTTGCTTTGGCTTCTCGTTTATGTCTACAGAGGGATATTGAGCGAGGGCTGCTCAGCTTCAAGTTTGGGGATCCTGCTGCTCAAATGAACTGGGTGCACGCAGAGAACCTTGTCCAAGCTCAAATTCTCGCTGCTGAAGCTCTCACCCCTGAAAAGAACTATATAGCTGTAAGTAAACAATAAAAGCACCACAGGATTCATTTGGCAGTGGATTCTGCCGCCGTATCCTGAACTACGGTAGCTACTGTAGTAGCAGTAATTAATGTTTGCGTTATAGTACTTCAGCTTATGTTGTTGTCTGTGTTTTTAGCTGACAAATGTGCTATAAACAATATGGAACCTGGAAGCGTTGGCTGTGCGATGTGTTAAAGGCTGGAATATCTCCCTCTTTGCATTTTTGTAATATAATCTTGGCCATTCCTGGAAATAAGCAGAGTGTTTGCTGTGTCAGGAATTAAATGGGAAGTTCAGGAAGATTTATCCCCTGCCCCCTTGTACATATGTCCCAGCTTAATGTTCTAAACTCTGATCATCAGTTCTTCCCACACCGTGTGCAAATAAAGCTCATTTCATTTGGGTTCATTGATTTAAAAAATAGTTATAACTGTTTTCCTCCTTTTTTATTTGACCTAGAGGCACCCTTCAAGTACATTAGAAAGACTTTCAAAGCAGATTAAATTACTTCTTTTTTCCTAAAACCCCAAAAGCAAAAGGGCAAGAGGTATCTTGGGCCTTGCTTACACAGATGGAGTCTTACAGATTTCAGTGATTCTTACCTAGACAACGACTAGAACGCGTCCCACCATTTGATGAGTCTGTGTTAACAGGCACCTCTGTAATAATTAATTTATACCAAGGCACGTTAATCACATAAACCACTTAGAATCACAGAATCATAGAATCAGCGGGTTGGAAGAGACCCAACAGATCATCGAGTCCAACCATTCCCACCAATCTCTAAACCTCGTCCACCAATTTCATTGCAAACATTAGTGCAAATGACAAGTTTGTTGGCTTGTATGTGCCTCCTTGCGTATTTTGCATCGCTGTGTTATTTTTAAGCTATTTATAAGGCATGAGATAAAGAAGTTAATATATATGCAGTATTATTTCTACTAACTTGTCTCTTCTCTGCCTCTTTAACAGAGCGGCCAGGTGTATTTCATTAATGACGGTGAAAAATTCAACCTTTTTGACTGGTTAACTCCACTTGTACGTACGATATATACTTTATATATACTTTATCCGTTATCGTAATTTCTTGCATCTGTTAACAGTGTAGACAAATATATAAATCCTAATTATTAATCTGTAACATACATTCTTCTAAAAATATCATTTTATTCTTAAAGATGGGCTCAAAACCACAAATATGTAAACTCTTAAATTAAGTATCAGCACCCTGTGACATTTCAATTTATTATTATGAACTTTATTTCCCTTTTGTAAGACTGCTGCTCGAAAATGTCGTAGCGTCTGCGTGTGACATTTAACTGGAATTCCCTGAAAAATTGAAAACTCAAATAGTAACAGCAATGATGATTTTTTCTCTATTTTATCAGTAAATACTTCCACAAATAGCTTCTGAATTGAACCTAACAAACTTCTTTGAGATTTCTGGGGGGGTTTTTTGGTCACTGTCTTTTAAATCTCTTCCAGTTTGAAAGGTTAGGCTGCAGTAAACCATGGATACGTGTTCCTACTTCCTTAGTTTATGCATCAGGTAAAAATATTTTACCAACATTTCTCTTTCCTGTCCACATACCTTCACTCCTAATCGTAATATAATGTGTTTTGTTTTCTTTGCCAACAATTTTAATTTCCCTGTATAAAAATAATATAGAGTGGGCTGAAGCCCAGCTCTCTCTGTGTGTGTAAACCAGAATGACAGGTTTCTTTTAAGTCCCACAAACCCAGGATTTTTGTAATACTTAACAGATAAAAAAAATTTTTTGGAGTTAAAAAATTTTGCAGGGGTTAAGCCACAACATCACCTCAAGCAAAAATCTTTTGGTTCGCAGCCATGGTAATGGAATATCTTCACCTGATGCTGAAACCAGTTGTTGAACTGTCCCCACTGCTGACCAGAAGCGAGGTAAAGTCTCTGCACGCTCCCAGGATGCGGACGTACATGTTAACACTGAGGAACAATTTCAGATTAAGTGAGCAGAAAGTAAAACCCACCCAGTACTCTTTCAGCCTCCTGTTTCCCAGGCAAATGTGTGAGTTGTGTACAGTTTAGGAAATACATTATGCTTGTTATCGTAATCTTTGAAGAGATAAGAGTTTATGCTTGCAGTCTGGGCGAGGCTGTGTTAGCTCCTTCCTTCCCAGGCCTAGTATCTCGTATGGCTTTGGCTCATCAGTTGGGCTTTAATTTCTGAAGATATTCAGGCACCTAAGAGATGGCTTTGATCTGCCTCGTTGGGCACGTAAACACGAGCCCAAACATTTCTCGTGGGTTTTTTCAAGACTAGAAGATTCAGCTTTCACTGCCTCTTTGGGCTTTCGAGATTCTTATTCTAAGTGACCAGTTTTGAAGAGAATGTGAGACATCAATAGGACAATGATATAATGGAGTGGGGATTATTTTACATTTCCTTTAACTGTGTCTTTGCTACTACTGACAGACTTTGTTCCAATTTGCTCTGTATTCATGTCTTTGTACGTTGCCTCTTTTGCCCCGTAGGTGCAGAACATTTCAATAACTCACACGTTTCGGATAGACAAGGCGCGGAGCCAGCTCGGGTACAGCCCAGAGAAGTTTGAATTTGCCGATTCCGTGGACCATTACATTAAAACAAGGCCAGAAGCCCAGAATCACCACACCTTCCCCAAAGTTTTGCTTTCATTAATTGTTAGTTTAAGTTTGATCTTCCTTTCGTTAAGTTGTGATGGCCTTTCGGTTTTGCACTTTTTTAAAGAAACACAACATTGACCTGCAGGAACCACATGTACCCAGTCGCAGCGCAGCTACCTGGATCAGCCTCATCTCCACCTCAGTTACCGGCCCCAGTGTAATAAACAGGAAAACCAAAATTGGAAACCAAAATTATAACATATTAGCAGCTGTACTTGAGGAATTAAAATAAAGGATTTCAGCCAAATCACTGAAACACACTAGAGTCAAGATTGCTGCATCTATTCCAAACTTTTCAAACTGATTACTGAGGGAAAAGAGGTCCTGCAGAAGGAACACGCTCTACGGCAGCTGGGAACACGTCACAGGTGAAGAAGAGCAGCTGAAAGGACAAAGACTGACTATGGCTCAGCCTTGGGGAGCTGAGGAGAGACTGAAGGGAGGACAGAAGGGACTTCTGTAAATAACACAGCCATACAGAGAGTTCACACCGTGTGAATGGCTCTTGTGAATTATCTGGATCTCTGTGTATGAGGGAAAATAAAAGCGTCCTTGAAGCTGGGCTGCCGGCCGTCCCGTGCTCTGTGCTCTGTGCTCTGGCCCTGCCAGGGTGCACAGGCCCCTGAGGCCTAGGAACTATGATTTTACACCAGCCATAAGCATGTATTTTAGTTAAAATGGGGACTTACTAACTCAGTGACAGGGGACAGGACAAGAGGGAATGGCCTCAAGCTCCACCAGGGGAGGGTCAGGCTCTACATTAGGAAAGAAAATTTCACGGAAAGGGTCATTGGGCAGTGTCAGAGGCTGCCCAGGGAGGGGGTTGAGTCGCCTTCCCTGGAGGGGTTTAAGGGATGGTTGGACGAGGTGCTGAGGGACATGGGTTAGTGATTGATGGGAATGGTTGGACTCGATTATCCGGTGGGTCTCTTCCAACCTGGTGATTCTGTGATTCAATGATTCAGTTATATTAGTTAAGTGGAAGCCTCACAGCGACCTTCCAGTGCCTGAAGGGGCTACAAGAGAGCTGGGGAGGGGCTGTTCACAAAGATTTGTGGTGACAAGATGAAGGGGAACGGGGATAAACTGGAGAGGGGCAGATTTAGACTGGACATGAGGAGTAATTTCCTCCCCATGAGGGCGGTGAGGCCCTGGCCCACGTTAGCTGTGGCTGCCCCAGCCCTGGAGGTGCCCGAGACCAGGCTGAATGGAGTTTTGAGCCCCTGATCCCGTGCGAGGTGTCCCTGCCCAGGGCAGTGGGGGAACTGGGTGGGCTTTGGGGTCCCTTCCAACCCAACCCATTCCATGATTCTGTGTCACAGCAGGAATCCGCCCCTGCGGGTTAGAACAGAAAAAAATCAGTGGCTGCTCTGCTGCTTTACGCGCGGTTTCTGAGGGTTTCCCTGCAGGCAGCGCCCCGGGGCCGCTCCCCGCGAGTTGCAGAGGGATCCGTGTCTGGGAGGGGGACTGATTCCACGTGGATTTCGGGGTCCCGGAGGCGGTGGGGGCGCTCGGGTCGGTGCAGGGTCCCCCGCACTCTAAACCCTCGGCAAAAGGAGCCGCTGCGGGGCGGCCAAAACAAGCTTGGCAGCGGTGGGATTCGAACCCACGCCATCGAAATGACTGGAGCCTAAATCCAGCGCCTTAGACCACTCGGCCACGCTACCGCCTGGCGCCTCACCCGCCCGCCCGGCTCTTCAACGGGGGCGGCGCCGCCGCTCTCCCCGCCCACCCGCGCGCGTTGGCCGCCAGGGTCCTTCCTATCCGCTATGTGGCGGGGCGCCTCGAGCTACGGATCACGGGGCCCCTCGAGCCCCGGGTCCCGCGGCTGCCTACAGCCCTGAGCCGGTGGCGTCGAGCGGGCGCGCAGAGCGGCTCCCCCGCCCCGCACGTGCTGCCCGCCCCGCCCCGCTCTCTCTCCCGGCCGCCCCCCAGCCCGGGCCCTGGGGCCGAGCCCGACCCGCCACCGCAGCCGGGTTCGGGCCGCGACTGGTGAGTAGGAGAACAAATCAGAGAATCCTAGAATGGTTCAGGTTGGAAAGGGCCTCAAAGCCCCTCGTGTTCCACCCCTGTGATGGGCAGGGGCACCTCCCACAGCCCAGGCTCCCCAGCCCCATCCAGCCTGGCCTCGGGCACCTCCAGGGCTGGGGCAGCCACAGCTAACCTGGGCCAGGGCCTCGCCGCCCTCATGGTGAGGAAATCCCTCCTCATGTCCAGTCTAAATCTGCCCCTCTCCAGTTTATCCCCATTCCCCCTCATCTTGTCACCACAAAGCTTCATGAACAGCCCCTCCCCAGCTTTCTTGTAGCCCCTTCAGGCACTGGAAGGTCTCTGTAGGGTCTCCTTGGAGCCTTCCCCAGGCTGAACAACCCCAGCTCTCAGCCTCTTCTCTGCGGGAGGTGCTCCAGAACCTCAGAGGTTTTCTACACAACCCACAAACATTGCAAATGTGTTTAATTTAAGCTTAAACTCTGCAGGAATTTGAGGCTACCCAGAAATGTGACTGTAGGAAGCAGCGTTAAACCAAGGCTCAGTAAGTCAGAATCACCAGGTCCTGTCCCCTGTCACTTGGGAGAAGAGCCCAGCTCCCTCCTCTCCACAATCTCCCCTCAGGTAGTTGCAGAGAGCAATGAGGTCTCCTCTCAACCTCTTCTCCAGGATAAACACCCCCAGCTCTCTCAGCCATTCCTCGTAAGGCCTGTTCTCCAGCCCCTTCCCAGCTTCGTTGCTCTTCTCTGGACTCACTCCAGAGCCTCAACATCCTTCTTGTGGTGAGGGAGAGATGATGAATGCATGAAGATCTCTGCCTTATGTTCTCAAACAACGGCTGCATCCTCAGCAAAGTGCTGGAATCTGCTCTCAAAAATGACAGCAGCATTCCTGCAGGCACGTGTGGCTCCCTCCAGTCCTCAAGCTAAAGCTAGAGTTAATTTATGTAAGTAATTGTGGTGGTAGGCGGGTGTTCCTGGCAGAGAGTCAGAGCATCTGCTCTGTATGGTTTTAATTAAATATTAGTAATCTTCCTCCTGCAGATTATCCCAGCCGCTAGCGCTGCAGCAGTGTTTTCTCTCTCTGTTGCTTCCCTCTTTGGAGAGAGCAGGGATTGTGCTTTCTGCTGTCTCTGATGCCACAAGAGACCACCCGTCTGTCACAAAGGACGTACTCATATATTCCGTCTTGATTCTGTAACCCCTAATTATGGAAAAAAAGCGCTAATGAGGATTATTTACATGAATACAAGATTAAGACAGTCAAAGGGGGTGGGCTGCCAAGTAATACAATTAAAACCAGAACCTATTTACATTAATTTCCATGTAACCCGTGAAAAGATAAGGAGTGTTGTTTAAATTTTCCACAAATTCTAGCTTAAACAGGGGGTGTTTTCAGCCCAGAAAGCCAGTGTTTTAGGAAGAAGATAAATGTGGGTGGTTTGAGGAAGTCTGAAGCCTTTAGAACTTCTGGAAGCGCACGCTCTTAATGTTTCACATGGGGAAATGGAGCCTTGTGCAGTTGGGTTGAGCTGGAAGGACCAACCTGAACTGCATGGAGCCTCATCCCAAGGAAGCAGGAATGAAAAGGTCCAGACACTGTTCCTGTGAGCAGCAGCTCTCAGGGAGTCCTGGCTTCTCCCTCTGGGCTTGGCACAGGTGAGACCGCTCCTCGAATCCTGTGTGCAGTTGTGGGCCCCTCACCACAAGAAGGATGTTGAGGCTCTGGAGCGAGTGCAGAGAAGAGCAACGAAGCTGGTGAGGGGGCTGGAGAACAAGAGGAGTGGCTGAGAGAGCTGGGGGTGTTTGTCCTGGAGAAGAGGAGGCTGAGGGGAGACCTCATTGCTCTTTATACCTATCTGAAAGGAGGTTGTGGAGAGGAGGGAGCTGGGCTCTTCTCCCAAG
>WAAB01007548.1:24092-53359 GCA_013389865.1 Piaya cayana | reverse complement strand
TTCACAGAAAGGGTCATTGGGCACTGGCAGAGGCTGCCCAGGGAGGGGGTTGACTCGCCTTCCCTGGAGGGGTTTATGGTGCGGGTGGACGAGGTGCTGAGGGACATGGGTTAGTGTTTGATAGGAATGGTTGGACTCGATGATCCGATGGGTCTCTTCCAACCTGGTGATTCTGTGATTCTATGAATTTCTTCACAATGAGGGTGGTGAGGCCTTGGCCCAGGTTGCCCAGCTTAGCTGTGGCTGCTCCAAACCCAAAAGGGGGTTAGTATTTTGTCAGGAAAGGCAGAGTCCTCCTTGCTTTAATGCTTCTCTGAGACAGAAGGTGGGACTTCTTCTGTTTTAGGGCAGTTCCTGTTCCCTTCTCCTGTGCTGAAGTGTTGTGGGAGGCTGTGTCTGAGCTGAAGCAGCCAGGAAGAAGTAGCTGGAGGTGCTGCAGTTGTCCCTTGTTTTGCTCACTAGAATAGAGCATTCCTATTGCTCCACAGTTTGGGATGAATTAAGGCAAGTTTCAATGCTGAGAGAGCTGCGGCATCTTTGCTCAATCGTCCTGCCAAACCAGGAGTGTTTCATAACAGCAGACACCCTGCAACAAACAAGTCACGTTAGCAGCACTGTGATGTGAATTTTCACCTCTGTTTATCTGTGTTTGCATGTGCTGCACTCACTAACACAGTCCTTGCAACTCAACTGCCCAGGTAACTCTTGGGTATGAAGGCAAAAGGAAGAAAAATAACCCAGGCAGGCATCACAAAAGCAAAAAAAAAAATTACTGTATTTTAGGTTGTCTTCATTTTGAATCATATAGTACAAGGCTGATTTTAAAAATGGAATAAATTTTCAAAGTAGATTAGAGTAGATAATCTAAATAACAGGCTGTATGTGATAAAGCTGGCTTTGCAGGCTAGCTTCCATGCGGTCTGATTCTTTGTTGCTTAACCCTAGGAAAGCTTCTCTAATGGATATTAAAGACTAAATGATAAAAAAGTAGCAGTGATAGAAGTAGGAGTTCCTAGATAGTATAGGCTTTATGCCTTTATACAAAAGCATGGAGTATAAGCATTGGGATGAAACTGATTTTTTTGTAGGGCTTTTGGTCAAATGAGCTATGTGGTTTAGAGCCGTGTTTGTGGAGTTTGAAGTTTGGTTCTTGAGTTCTGTTTTAAAGATCGTGTTATGTAAGGACTTCCAAAGCAAACATCACAAGTCCTTTACAAGAAGTATTTTTCCAAGAAAAACCGACAGGAGTTACATGAACACCATTAGCTTTAAATACAAGCTGTGATGATGTTCTGTTTACACAGTGAGTCTCAGAAATCGTGAACGTTTGCAATCACTGCTGCATAAACTCGCATGCCTGTTGCTGTGGATTCTTGGACTGTCTCAGGGGCGCTGAATCTGCCGATGTGTGTGTGGCTGCAGCCGGAGGGTTGAGAGCAGGACAGCAGTTGTGGGTAATGAGGCTGGTCCGGTGCTACAGTATATCCTGGAGTTAGTCCCATGCTTGAAGCATCGTTTTACATCTGCTATTTGTGTGTGCTGACAAGTGGTAGAGGTTAACGGTCTCAAATACTCGTTAGGCTCTGTTAAGATGATCACAGTAAAAACACTAGTGGCAACTGAGGATACGTGTCCTTTCCAGTTACGTGATGCTTTCCAGAAAGGAAGGCTCTCGTGTGGTCTTTGCTAGAAGAGCAGATTAAGTGAGTTGGGATTGTAGGAGTTAATTTCTGTTCGAGTTCTGCTGGATTGTCATAAACTACTTACTGGGTGGAGGCTACTGGGCATGTTCCTGTTACAAGAACTCCAGGGATGAAAAGTGAGCTCCAGGGAAAGTACTTCCATGATTCACCTGTCATCTTTTATAACGTGTCTCTTGCAACAGTCGGGCTGTGCAGTGTCTGTGCTCGGGCTCCCTGAAAGAGGTGGCACTAATTTGGAAAAACTACAGTGGGATGGAAGCCTGTGCAGAGCCGCAGTGTTGATACCCATATAGAACTCCCCTTACTGCTTACTGTAACATTGATTTATGTGTCAGAATGCCTCGGTGAAATATTTACCCAGAATGTCACCTTCTGGGCCTAGAAATAGTTGATCAGATTTTAATAAAAACCCAAGACCTGTCTGCCTCACGCTGTTGTTTTTACTTTCAGTTTGCTTAGTTTACTCAGGAGCTGGGACCTGGGAGAAGCCAAACCCAACCTATTCTGTTGTCTTAGGATCCAGGAAGCTACTAAAAAGTTGAAATAATCAGTGAGAAAATCAAGCTTCCTTGCATCTTCAGAAAAGAATTATTAACCAGGGAGAATATTTTTTCCTTTAAGCTCTGTGGTGAAACAAACAGCTCAGAGACTTGGTGCTGTTGAGCAGGCTGCCATATCTGCTCTCTGAAGCTGGAAGAGGATTGTTTAGATCACACAAGAATGGTGCAAAGTGAAATCCTTTCACAGACTGTGGAAGACAGAAGGGTTGAGGTACCTCTTAGAGATAACTCCTGTCTCTCTAGACTAATAGCAAGTGCACTGGGGCAGCAGCAGTGGAATGACAGGCCTCATTTCTCGGCCTCTTTTGTGCTTTGTCCTTCTGAGAATGTTGTGGGTAGCCTGGGCAATGTGCTTTGTCCTTCGGAGGATGTCCTGGGTAGCCTGGGCAATGTGCTTTGCACTTTCAGCACTGTGCTTTGTGCTGTATGTGAGCTCAAAGCCAACATAAATCTTGGCAGTGGTGCAACAATTTTCTATTTTGTCGCAATTCCTCATGCTGTTAATTTTGTGTGCAATATCCTTGAGGAGACTTGTCCTGAGAAATTTGAAAACCCAACCTGTAGTGAGGTAAAACTCACTCAGGTAAGGGAAAACAAAACCATTCAGAGAGGGAGATAGGAGCATTAACACATCAGCCAGGGGCAGCAGATGGTGTTTGCAGTCCCTCAGATTTTATAGTGTTATTCTGTACTCGTTTATCTTCTTTTCTCAGTCTTGTACCAATTTAAAAACTAGCTGCTGCGTGCAAATGATTATTTTCTGCTATTGTGCTGACATCAGTTCCATGCATCATTTGTTCTTTTTTTCCTTTCTCTGTTCTCTCCCACCAGCTTCTTCCCTCCATTCTCCTGCGCGTTGGAGCTGTGGCTGTTCAATGATTGCTGGAGTTAAACCGACCGACCGCAAACATGGCAGACGAGGACCTTATTTTTCGTCTGGAAGGGATTGATAATGCCAGATCAGCTACAGTGAACTCTGGAGATTATCTTGATGCTGATAGTGATGATGAAGACAATTACTTTATCTGTCCAATAACGGATGATCCGGTTTCTAACAAGTCCACCAGTATCAAAGTTGACAATTACTATAGCAACTTAGCAAAAACCGAACAGTACGGTTCAAGCTCCTCTCCTAGAAACTCTTTTAGCTTTAAGGTAAGAATTGCTTCCAACCTTCCACAAGGTCCTGGTTTTACTTAGCAGGCATGCGAGATTTTCTAACGGCTTTATCTCTTGTAACTAAAACTTTCCAATGAAAAATACATCTATTTTTTTCCAGACCTGCAGTTAATTCCATTAATCCAATAGTCTGACACTGCCATTGAATTGCCTACTGTCCCTTATAGCTGGGCGGAAGTTCTTCGTCTACAAAGACGTCAGGTTCCAGGCAAACAATTCACTGATGTTATGATTGAACCATTAAAACAGCCACACATCAATGGGGAGCTTTTATAAGATTATACTTGCTGTGAGCTAAGTTGGGGCCTGGAAACAGATACATTTTTTGTGGATTTTGCCAAGCGGAGTTAACAATCCATAATATTTTTCTTAAAACAGTAAGTGATAAAATTGTAACAATTGCTTTTCATGTTATAGGTCCTTCTTAATGTGTTGGCTTTCATGTGTGGCTGTGGAGGGTCACGCTAGCAGGGCTGTCTGGCCTTTTTAAAATGAACAGCAGTCCCAGCATTGCAGAGAGGTTAAGGGTCCATAGTTGGTGCTGCCTTGGCAGGGTGTCCTGTGCCTCTCTGCTCCCTTTGCACAGACCAGGCCAGGCAGAGGGAGATGAACCCACAGGCAATGGAGCCTCAAGGACCTGAGCGACGTTCTCTCTATAGGTTATAGATTCCAAATATGCACCATTTGTGGGAAACTGGCTTGTCTCTTAGATTTTCTCCAGACTAGGATTTAATGCATTCTATTAACACATTTCTTGTTATAAATATTAACATTTATTCAATAGATACTCTAAAATCTTCTTATGCCTAACGCATGCTTTATTCCTTGAGAGATAGCAGGTGGTTTCTTTCAGTCAGCTAACATTGACGTATTAAAAGTGAAGCTGTTTTGTCTGCAGGAAGGTTTTTGCCAAGGCTAGTTAATAGAAACATTAAAATGTGCAGAATCATACAGAATCATAGAGTGATACAGAATCATAGAATGATCTGAGCTGGAAGGGACCCACAAGGATCATCTAGT
The DNA here is from genome assembly GCA_013389865.1 of Piaya cayana. Lineage (NCBI taxonomy): Eukaryota > Metazoa > Chordata > Aves > Cuculiformes > Coccyzidae > Piaya > Piaya cayana. Next base: position 48,897 of record WAAB01007548.1, on the reverse strand, counting down.
CCAACTCCTACTTGCAGCAAGCATTTACCAGCAGAGACACTGACAGAGAGAAGGGCAGATAGGGATATTTATGACCCTGCTGGTCTCCTAAGCAGAAACTTGCTTCTCAACAACACCTTCAAGTAACTTTATATTGCTCTTCAGATCCACATCTCCTCCACTACTGCAGAAGTTGATCAATAGGGACCAAGTTGCACAGATGGGCATGAGACCTGCGTGCTGACCGGCAGCATATTAACTTTTAAAAAGAAATATCTGCTCCCGAGATTCAGATGGGCGTTTTTCAGAGACGCACATAAAGATGGAACTATATGGGTTGAAAACTGGAGGCCAAAGAGAGATGATCAAGTTAAACAAGAGAAGCTGTGCTTACCTACGGGGTGGTAAGACACGTGACTCAAAGAGTTGAATTGCATTTCTACAACACCGACTTTGTAAAGGTACAGACTTTTAAGGAAGGTGAAGAACAGAAGTTTAATATAGACAAGGGGCTGGATTTTAGTGTATCCTGCTGTGTAAACAAGTTTAGACTTGGCAGGGAGCTTACTCTTGATTTGCATGTACGTTTTGGGACATAGTAAATACTTGTGTGTTTGCAGTGTGAGTTTTGAGTCACGTGGCCTGAGATAAACCTGATAAGGACCTAAGAAACTGCAATTATTTCCTCCTTCCTAAGCTGTCATGTGGCTTCTACAGAATATACATGCCCACGCTTCGGGCCCTGCAGTTTCTACTTTAGAATTGTGCAAAGTTACTTGAGCAAGCAGGTCTTGGTCTGCTGCTAAAGCTGCAGAAATGGTGACTTCCAATACTCTCTGCCTTTAAACAGGACTCGGCAATGTTGAATTAGCTAGTTCATAGGCAAGAACCTTCTAATCCGTGTCTTCCAATAAAAAATTACCAGCTTACCTCTAAAGGTTTCTTCAGAGACATTCTAAGCGTGAACTTTAATTAGGAATATAAATTGAAGAGTGGCTTTTAAGTGGAAAAAACAAAAAACAACTTTATTTTTTTAGTTAAGAAAGAGAACAGAGGATCTTTGTCAATCATTTGTCTTATCACGTGTATTTTCCTACTTTTATGTCTCTCATGCATCCTTTAGAATGGCACACAGCATCCTTCTAAGCACGGCTCTGTGGTTGACCATAGTCGGGTAGGTTAAAAAGAAAACGTGAACACCACGTCTAATAGATTTTTGGGGGGTTGTTGTGTTTTCCTTTTATGGCCTTTTTTTTTGTTCATTATTTTGTTGTCTGTGAAATCTACTGAGTCTGTATGGCAGCCACATGCCTACGGCAGGAGAAAAATTGCACTGGTAGCACCAATGACCATGCAGTTTGACTCTGACGATTAGAATACAGCTTTTGCATGAAGCATCTCACAAAATCCAGCACAAGTAATTAATTTATTTAAATCATTACCTAGTGTGGATAGAGATCACCTTTTGGAGAGGGACTCTACTCAAGAATGATTTGACATAGATAATGACCAAGCAATTCTACTTATTTCTGTCTCCATTTCTTTCATAAATACTCAAATATAGAACTTCCCAGTTCGATACGAAATGTGTGTCATTGCATGATTTGAGACAATGTCACTTTCTCATGAAACATGTTTTTCTGAGCAAATCTTTTAAACCTGTTTTATTTATTGTCAACGTGATTTACAAAATGGTCATTTCTTCTTGCTTACGCTGAACACAATTTGGGGGCCTTCGGGTTTACCGAACTTTTTTTTCTTCATCCATATTTCTCTATCACTAAAGGACTTTTTTATGCTTACACTGCCTGCGTGTGCTGCTAGCTACAAAAAGTTAGAAGTCAAAGTGATGAAAGTAGATTAATATAGTCTAGGTGTGACTTATCACCATTTACATCATATGTTAGAGGTATTTGCAAATTACAACAGATTTTGCAAATTATATTTGGTGTATATATATGCCGTTATTGTGAGTTACTGCTGATAATAAATAACCTCCCAGTTTGTGACTTCTTCAGGAAGCCTGGAAACACGCTATTGAGAAAGCTAAGCACATGCCTGACCCGTGGGCAGAGTTTCATCTTGAGGACATTGAGACGGAACAAGCCACTCGTTACAGGTCTGTGGATCTTTCTGCTGATGTTAAACAGAAAGCGCCGGTTTATGCAAGGGCTGTACTTGCGTAGGGCAGGAGACGTTTAATTACATGGCTGAAGAACTTTCAGTAATGCCCAAAGTGAGTGTCTCTTAACTGAATCTCCCAGGAATACGTAACTACTGCACATCATCAAAAAATAAACCCTTCAGCAAACCAGTATCACATTCTCTCTCCCACCTAAGTAGACAGGAAACAAGCCTGAGAGGTATTTTGTACTTGATTTCCTAATGCTGTAAATTTAATCTAATAAGGAAATTAATCCCAATAAAGAGGCAACATACTTAGTTTAAATAGCTTAGAAAACGAGAGCAGCATAACACTCTGTGCCTTTCCAAAAATAGCAGTTTCACTGCTGCCCGTCCGTGCAGTGTTGCTGCGTGTGACTGGAATTTGAATCCTTATAAAGCTCAGAATAGCTCAGCGTGGTGTACGTGCTGAAACCGAGTCTGGCCCTTAAACTATTCTCAGTGCTTTAGCACAGGCTTTGCCAAAACATTTACCCTACTGACACAGGTTTCTGGGTGGAAGGGGTAGGAGTTAGAGGCCAGTTAATTACTACTTAGCACTGGTGCTTGGGGAGACCTCCCTTCTAGGCATGTGACACTCATGCAGTGCTCTTCTTCCCCATAGGCTGCATCTGCTTGTGGTCAGCCACACGGTCTTAAAATAGTTTGCGTATTTTAAAATACAAATAAGTTGTAATGTTGGTTTAGGGCTACTCAGATAACTTATTAAAAAGGGATGGCTCTGATATTCTGATTTTCACCTCTTTTGTCTGCTGCAAACTAATTTTGCAGGTACAATGCGGTTACTGGAGACTGGGTTGAAGATGAAGTCCTCATCAAGATGGCTTCCCAAGTAAGATCACACTGTTCTTCACCTTTATTAGCAGTCAAAATTGTCATTTTCTTCCTGTTACTGAGTAGTGGCAGTAAGATATTGTCCTCATACTGAAGTTTGAGGTCCCAATGTCATTCTTTTCTCCTAGCTGTTTTCCAGCTCACCCATTATCCCAACAGCCATTTCTCCCCGAAGTAGAGTGGAACGCGGAGTCAGCCCTTTCCCATCACCAACAAGAGGCATTTGTTCCTTTCTCAGTGATCCTCTTCCCATTTCCCTCTGGCCTCATCTCCCTACCTGGTGATAGTCCTACTGTTTTGTGTGCTTCCAAATAATTTCTGCTCTTCGGATGAAAACAGACTCAATCTTCAATATGTGAAGGTGGAATCTACTGTCACTTCCCAGTTAAATCATGGGAATGGTGATGTGTTGGAGCTGCCATGCTCTGTTACAGATTTTTAACAGCTTCTTTAAAAGACATATGTCTGCTGCATGGGATATTGAAAGGGAGCTTATTCCCACCGTCTTTTGCCCAGATTCCTACCCACTCTGCCACTAGGTTTTCACTTTTCTTTGAGGAGATAGGTATTCTGTGGAGCGTGTTTGAGAAGTGCTTTCTGCAGGATATAACGGGGGGAGACTTCGATGTGTCTCTTACTGGTTAGAAATGGACCTTGTGGAAGTGGCAGTGCTGAGGATTTGGTTTTTTCTTTTTCTTTTCCCTAGCCCTTTGGCCATGGAGCAATGCGAGAATGTTTCAGAACGTAAGTATCTTCTGGCTTTGTCTTTGTTGACCTCCATGCAGCATTTGCTTCCGTGATGACTGGAATTTCATTTTCGTGTTATAGGAAGTGTGTGAAGTGCAGCTCCCCAGTAGCTCCTGAAGTGCCTTTCTAAAAAGCCATAGCTGAGGGCTTTATTCCTGTTTGTGTGACTCCAGCAGCAGCACAGGGAGTGGGTTTCAGAAAGCAGAACATTCTCTTCAGGGAAGCATGAGCAAATGTCAGCAGGCTTGCTTTGGAAAGTCAAGTCTGTACTGGAACTGCAGTGGAATATATCATGTGCAGTCACGTCCAGTTCCAGCAAGTATAATCAGCCTATCAATTAGCAATTCATAAATTTATGCTATTCCACGATCTCTTGGAGGCAAAATGCTCATAAAAGTACAGGAGCAGCTGCTTCATTTCTGGTGTGATGAAATATCCTTACGTTTGAAAATGAGGCTGTGTATGTGTGCAACCTGAAAACCAGCCTGAGGCCTATAGGTAGGCAGAGAAAAGGGGAAAGAAGAGTTAGATGGTGCAATCTCAACTCAGAAAGCCTCCCTCAGTGAAGAAGGTTCTCCTCCCAGAGTTTCCTTTGGATAATGTGTGCCAGAGTAATCCTATTCAGAGTAAAGCAGAGCTTGAACACTGAGCAGTTACTCTTTCCAGAAGGGTAAAGTGTGTGGGAAGATGGAGGAGGAACTTTTCTTTCTACAGAGAGCGTTAGCAAATATTATTGTGGGCCTCGGCATCTAGCTGTGAATCAGTTCATGGCAGAAGAGTTACCCCACCCTTTCCAGGCTCTGGAAGTGAATGTTTCCTGGAAAATGTGCATGTGTGTCTTTGAGGCTGCTTTGCCTGTGGAATCCAGAGAAATAGCACTTTAACTTTGGGTTTGCTTTTGGAAAGAGAGACTCCTGAATGACACAGACGAGATGTTTTGAACTTGAGCAAAAAACAGGAAGAGTAACCCCTCAGACCTCCAGTTTGATGTTGTTGCAGTATCAGTTCACGCTGGTGGGTCTTTTCTTGCGAAGTCATACGGAAACAGCAGTGAATGAAGCCTAGGAAGTAACAAATCTTAGCCTGCTGACATTGCTTTTAGCTCTTGTTATTTACCACATTCCCCTTTACAGAATATCTTGAGCAGTGCCATAAAGAGAAATTCCTTTGCAGCTCTGTCTTAACCTCTTGGTTAAAGAAAGCATAAGTTGTACATCAGCTCTCTGCTGCTGGGTTTTCCGTAAGGCTCAGTGCTGCGCTGATATTTCCCATCTGGAGTGCTCTCTTAGTTTGCAGCTCCTCAAGTCTTAAGCCATGACAATGCCAGCATTAGCTCCATGGGAAAGATTGAATTACAATTCTTAGCTTTCCTCTTACCAACAACTGATTTGTCTTTCAGGAAAAAGCTGTCCAACTTCTTACACACACAGAACTGGAAAGGTGCCTATAATTACGTTGCCAAGCGATACATAGAGAGTGTGGGCAGGGATGTGTATTTTGAGGATGTTCGACTTCAAATGGAAGCAAAACTCTGGGGAGAAGAGTACAACCGGCACAAGCCACCAAAGCAGGTACATTCTAAGTTCTTGCTAAGCAAAAATGCAGTCTGTCTCTCCTATTAGATGAATTTTCATATTATTTAAGAGGGAATTACTTGTTCACATTCCATTAAATTTAGTTGCTTAGGTAGATTGTTCTGCCCTGCAGTGTTTTCCATTAAATGGCAGCTGGTATCTAATGAAATAAAGGCAGAAATTGCTTTTTATTTCCAGAATTAAGGGCTGCGTGTTTGTGAACGTCTGACTGTTCACAGCTGTTGACTGAAAACCAAAATAAACCAGTGTTTGTATAGCTCTTTTTCATATTTGCCCAGCTGCTTTTGAGATAACCAGAGATGTCACTTACTGCCCACAGCAGTCTCAGCAAGCACTTAACTGTTAATTATCCAGGAAGGCAAATGCTTAAGTCTTGTAAACCTATATAAATACCTACCTAGCACCGATATGTAAGAAGAACTAGAAGCCTGAATAACTTCACATAGCTATTCAAATACAGATTTTTGAGGAGTGGTCAAGATTTTTTTTTTTAAAAAGTGACAGTTGTGATGGTTTCTCCTTTAGAAATGTGTCTGGGACAGTGAGGAGGTAGAATATAGAAATAGCTGAATGGTAGGTGTCTTCGTCCCTCTCTGAAGAGGCATCTCTACAAGTTGTGCAGTAGTTACTGTATGTTTTGCTCTCTGGGTATAGACTGCAGTGTGCTCTTAACGTACCCACAAAAATAAAATCAAAAGCCAATACTTTGCAATTGTTCAGCTTCTTTCACTGCGAATGTTTTCACAGCTGGAGGATTCACACACACTTTGATCTGAAGACAGTGTCTGTTAATCGTTATTTGTCTTTTTCCCTCCCCAGGTTGACATAGTACAGACCTGTATTATTGAAATGGAGAATAGACCCGGAAAGCCTCTCTTTCACCTGGAGCATTACATTGAGGGCAAATACATCAAGTACAACTCAAATTCTGGATTTGTGCGAGATGACAACATTCGTCTTACTCCGCAAGTGAGGGTTTGTTTAACGCTTCCCATAGGCTGCATCAGGGAATTTCTTGGCTCTATCCAGAGGTCTTGTGTTACCGCCAGGAAAGGAAACTGCAGACTTTCCAGTACAATGCAAAATTAATTCCTCATTTTGCAGTATGTCCACCCCTTATTTGGGGCCTGCTCTTTGAAGCACCACATGCTTCTTTATTGCATTCCACTGTCTGAATTTAGTTGAGTCGAATGTGTTAATACTCCTTGGAAACCTTGACTCTTAACTATAATTCCAGGCATTGACATACTTCAAACTCTCTTCAAATTAAGATGGGGAGAGAGACCTGTCATGTACTACGTGCTAACTTGACTTCTGGTGCCTCATGATATACAAAAGGAGGTGACAGATATCAAGCTCATGCAAATAAAGGTTTGCATAAAAATCTGGTTTTTAGCTGCAACCTCTGAAATTGGTGAAGCTGAGATTGCACATAGAAATACAAGTACAGATTTCAAGTCATCCTCTAAAATACTGACAAAAACCATGAAGTGGCGAGCGTAGCAGAGGAGTGTTTTACTAGGGCTCGAGGGTTTTGTGCTTTTCATTTTTTTCCCCTTATCTTTAAGGTATTTGTCATAATGCTTAATGTAAGCAGAGGGTTTATGTTCTGGGCTCTCTTTTGTACACTGAGTCAGTGCTGTGCTTTCACAGGTCGGGAACAAAATGTTCCCTGAGACCTGCTGCAGTTCAATGTTTGTCTGTCACCACCAGTCACCTCCTCCAGGCTTGGCAGTGCTTTTTTGGACGCCTTCTGAGAAGATTCCTAATGTCTAAGCTTTATGCCAAAGAGTGGGCTTTTTATACCTGATTCTTGAAGAACTGCATTTTCAGAGCACAAACATACATTTCACTGCATGATACACAAATGTAGAGCCAGATCAGCTGTTCGGGGGACCTCCCAGAGGGGGCATGTTAGTGGGAGGAGAATTTGTAGGGATGCTCTTTTTAAAATTTATTTATTTTTTAATTTCCTCCCTAAATATACGGCAGAGCTCTGCCTGTTGGCAGAAGGAAGCAGTGTGCCAGGGCTGCAGAGCTTGGAGATCCACAGGCACAGCCTGGATGTTTATGCAGATGTGATTCTGCACTGGCTTCAGAGCCCACTGTTGTTCCCGGTGCTGAGCAGCTCCCCTCTTCTTAATGTGAAGAGCGTGGTGGAAAGCAAAATCTCCAGTACAGGAGGGAGGAATAAAGCAGTCTCCTCTTCCCTGCATGTTTCCACTGCTGCTCATCACCCTTCCTCTTTTAGCCCTACTTTGAGTGGAGGCAGGTTGGGAAATAACCTTCTACGTACTTCTAGTCTCTTATTGCTTTCATCATAATATTTATAGCAGTTATATTTCATGAATAGTATTATCAGACTCCTTTGCCTATTAATGAGGTGAATGTGTTGCTGTTTTCAGTAAATCAAGGGAGAGTTTTCTCAGACATCTCTGGTTCTTCCTAGGCCTTTAGTCACTTCACCTTTGAGCGCTCGGGACACCAGCTCATTATCGTTGATATCCAGGGAGTTGGAGATCTCTACACGGACCCTCAGATTCATACAGAGAACGGTGCCGATTTTGGAGATGGCAATCTAGGTAAAATCAATGATCTCATTCATTTCATATGCTAATGGATGCTTGTTTTCTCTTCCTGGCTTTCTGCTCTGTAGCCGCTACATGGATGAGCGAGCAGGGTGTTGAAAACAGCTGGGAAAGTTCTCTTGTAAGGAGTGTCTGAACAGGACAGCAGTCACGCAAGGGCAGATTTAAAAATGAGAGCTTATCTTGTTTCCTATACTCTTAAATCAGGCAAGTAATGTAATGAAATTAGGTAGCTTCCTGCAATATGAGAGCAATATGGCCTTCAGTTTCCTCGCCACATTGCAGGAATGGATATGGCTGAATATGGAGAGATAAACCTTGCACATTTTTATAGCTCCAGGTGTTCATGCATGAAGTTGTTCATCGGACACGGCAAATTTTGTGATCATGATCAAATTTAGTCACGTTTCTCAATGATGCAGCCAAATGAATTTATTATTATATCCTATGCATCCATAGTTTTGAAGATTCAGCAGACTTCCTTTTACACTCTCCTGCAGAAAGAGTGAAAAGCTCTTACAGTTCTCAAAATAAAATGGAAGTGGGTTGAACTGTGTGCGCTACAAATCACCTTCTTTCTTTCTTTCTTGACTTTTTCTAAAATACTTCTGCGCTTCCAGCTTTTAATAAGTGAACAGTCATAGAAACCATTAGTAAACCCTTTCTTTGCTTTCTTTTAATGCCCCAGGTGTTCGAGGTATGGCCTTATTCTTTCATTCTCATTCCTGCAACAAGATTTGCAAAAGCATGGGGCTTGCACCGTTTGATCTTTCATCCAAAGAGAAAGATGCCCTGGACCATAACAAAAAATTGCTTGTAAGTGCATGATGAAAAAGTGTAACTAAGCAGTATAACTGGTTTCTTCTAACTTCAGAAGCACTGTGAATAAAAGTCAAATGTGTTATTTACATGGCAAATAACACCTTCTTAATCACTAATGGTGTAGTTTAAAGTCCAGCAATGTAAAGCTGACATCCATACATGTCTCTGAATTAATGCTGTAGCTTTACTAAGTGGGGAACCTCGTAACTCGTGTGTACATAGGACCAAGTATATATCGTTGAATGATGAAATCATTAATAATTTTTCTATCTCACGAACCTAATTTGGAGAGTTAAAGAATAGAACTGCTCATTTTTAACTGCTCTCAGTTTCAACTGGTATTAGTGGGACTGAGACTTGATGAGATGCTTTGAATGCATTTCAGGCTGAAACAACTCTTAACTTTTCAAAGCAGATTGTTACTTATATACGTGTATATTTATATCACCCCTTTTGTAGAGGACCCCTAATAAACGTTCATGCTGGCTTATGTAATGTGCTTAGAATACAGAGGAGCATTATTCATGGGACTTCTTTGTTAATTTGCCAAGGAATCTGCTCAGACAATTCTCCGTGGCACAGAGGAGAAATGCGGCAGCAGCCGAGTGAGAACGGTCTCTGGCAGTCGGCCCCCTCTGCTCTTCCGCCTGTCTGAAAACTCCGGAGACGAATGCATGAGCGATGTGGCCTTCGACTCTCTACCCTGCTCTCCTTCCTCAGCAACCCCTCACAGCCAAAAGATGGACATGCTCAGTGAGTTTGCCTCCTACACACCTTGGGGGGTTCCTGAATGTTTGACAGTGACTTCTTTTATTTTTTTGGTTTTAAACACAACAGCATGTTGTACTTAGTCCAGAATACTTGTTTCTAGTGTTCCTCTTTTAGCAGAAATAAAACTTGAAGTACTATTATGTAGATAATCAACGCACAGCTACGTCTTTGAAAAAACAGTGGTAATATAATGGTACCTAGAGCTTTCTCCCCAGGCGTGTTATCCTTGCAATAAGAAGCAAATGTTTTTCTTCCTAGATTGGCCTGTGTTCAATGAAGTAGACAACTTGGTTCAAAAAGACTATGATCAGCTTGACAACCAAAGGGTGAGTGTCTTTCCAAGAAAAAATGAGACTGCAGTTCCCTAATGAATGTGTCTTTAAAGGAGTGCCTGAAGGTTTTGTTCAGTAAAAGCACATAAAGGTGCTCTGCCTGCTTTCATTACTGCAGGTCACATTACCTGCACGTGTTTTCTGTTTCTAATATTTTTGTGAGTGTAAGAACACAAACCTGGATGGTGCCTTCTGGGTCACTAAGTCGTGTTCTCTCTGTCTGGACATGCTCAGTGAGTTTGCCTCCTACACACCTTGGGGGGTTCCTGAATGTTTGACAGTGACTTCTTTTATTTTTTTGGTTTTAAACACAACAGCATGTTGTACTTAGTCCAGAATACTTGTTTCTAGTGTTCCTCTTTTAGCAGAAATAAAACTTGAAGTACTATTATGTAGATAATCAACGCACAGCTACGTCTTTGAAAAAACAGTGGTAATATAATGGTACCTAGAGCTTTCTCCCCAGGCNGGACATGCTCAGTGAGTTTGCCTCACACACACTTGGGGGTTCCTGAATATTTGACAGTCACTTCTTTTATTTTGTTGGTTTTAAACACAACTAGTCCAGAGCTTTCTCCCCAGGTGTGTTATCCTTGCAATAAGAAGCAAATGTTTTTCTTCCTAGATTGGCCTGTGTTCAATGAAGTAGACAACTTGGTTCAAAAAGACTATGATCAGCTTGACAACCAAAGGGTGAGTGTCTTTCCAAGAAAAAATGAGACTGCAGTTCCCTAATGAATGTGTCTTTAAAGGAGTGCCTGAAGGTTTTGTTCAGTAAAAGCACATAAAGGTGCTCTGCCTGCTTTCATTACTGCAGGTCACATTACCTGCACGTGTTTTCTGTTTCTAATATTTTTGTGAGTGTAAGAACACAAACCTGGATGGTGCCTTCTGGGTCACTAAGTCGTGTTCTCTCTGTCTGAGGTAGCACATCGTACAGTCATTTTCATCCAATACATCCATTCATCTCATCTCCTTGAACCAGAAGAAGGTTTTCTTCATGGGAAATGACAAGCTGAGATCTTTACAAAGGGTAGTGCTAATCTTGTGATCTTCTTATCTTCTGTAGGATTTTGAAAATGGTGGAGACAGTGGATATCCCAGTGAGAAGAGAAGTGAGCTAGAAGATCTAGATCATAAAGAAAGGGTAAGAATTTAGCAGGGTTGGCCCTGCTCATAGTTGAAGAATCTTAATTTTTATCCTTCTGGATCTGGACTTTCTAAGCGGAGGAAACAAGTGGAAAGAAATTCTCTCACGTTGCAGAATTATTCACCTTGAGAATGTTAATGACACTTTTACAGGAAAAAAAGACTATTGATGATGAGGAGCTTAACTGCAAACAACACATTTGATTGCATATCATTTGGAGATTTTTTAATGTATTCAGTCCTGCATTTGAGGAAAGGTAGCCAGAGTCTTGTCATATAGAATCTATGAATATTATCTACTTTTAGATGCTTTTACCTTCTCCGCTTTCTGTGACTGTATATGGCTTAAGATATTGCAGAACTTAACGTTGTCGTCAGTTAATAACATGCAGCTCTAGATTTCCCATGAGTTACTTGGTTAGTCCCTGAAAAGATGAGCTTCTAAACAAATACTTTTTGACCTGCAGTTCTTAACTAGATACTTGATTAGAAGATAGGGAAGAGAATGCAGCTTCCAGAAGTACAACTCTTTGTCACTTCTGAAGGGCAAGGTATTTGTCATGGGGTGTCCAGGTGACAGGGTTAAAGTCTGGGTGTGCCATACCCTTTACCTTGTCTTTATACAGTGCAATATCACTGAGAGAAAAGAATCCAGTGGGAACTGATTTTGGTCATTGTCACTATTGATTTTGCTGCATTGGAATGGGCTAAAGGGGCAACTGGCACACATCAGTTGCCGCAAATTAAATTATGCAAATCCTCACATTAACATAGGGGCATTCAAACAACAACAACAACCGAAGACATGAATCTGATGAAGACAGTTTGGGAAGCTCTGCAAGAGTAAGTAAAGCAGACGTGTTCGTAGATGAGTTTGCCACTCTGCTTGTCCTTGGTTCCATTCACTTGCCATCTAACTCCACATCACTAAATCAGATGTCGGTTTGCCTTCCTTTTAAGCTACTGAATGTTTATTAATATCAGCTTAACATTCTATATTGTTTCCTTTTTTGTTTTGTCTTTACTTTCCACTTAAAGAAATATTGTTATAAACAAATTATCACCTTTGTAACTGATCCCTAACATAAATTAGAGATGATGCATGAATTTCTCACTTTAAAAAAAATTATAGCTCTGTGGCTTTTTGAATTTTCTGCCTAACTAGATTCTATTTCCTTTCTGCGCTTTATTTTTGGAATTGTCCTATATGTGGTTGGTTTATTTTGTTAAAGCATGCAAAGTTTAAAATATATGGCAGTAGTTCTGCTCACTGTGTGCCTAACTGAGCTAGGGAAGACCAGACTTTCTTGTATGTGTTTACAAAATATAGGTTCCGTGCTCATTATTTTCTGTGGCTATGAACTAAAACTCTGTTCTACATGGAAATGAAAACCAGAGCTTTGACAATAATTACTAATGTAATTAGAAACATTTTTCAGAATTTCCTTGTAACTATTATGTATTGTTTGAAGTTCTATACCAGTAACCTTCCCTGTTGCGTTTTCCCCTGCATGTCTCAAAACGCGTTGATTTTTATAGGATTTTTCCCATCCGTCCTTTCATCCATCCTTTATACTGAAAACTTGTCTCTTCTCATTTGTGTTGGGCATCCTGAGAATCACCAGTGCATGTATCTTGTCTATCATCTTCTGCATGGGTACTTTTCATTTTTCTAGTTTGAACAGAAATTCTGACCAGGGAAGTATGAATTTCATTTTCTATGTATGGATAACCTCCGTGCTTGCAATGTGGCTCTTCAGGTGCTTATTTTTTTATAATTACTTTTTTCTGATTCTGAAATTAAAGATAATGCTTTGCTTTGAGGGGAGAAATTAGATATTGAAACTAGAAATAGGCGGCTTTACTCAGTTTCTTTAATGATAAATAATAACCATTTATTCAGCTACTAATATGACCTTTGAAAGCCATGCCTTAAATTACAGTCTTCACTAATAAGTAATAATATTACTTATGGATGGTGATCCATGTGAATACTGTGCGAGTTTTAATTTTGGATAAAAATAATAGTATATTCCCTATTTCAGGTCGCCGTGGAGAAATGGAATCTCTACAACTCTTCCAGAGTCCACATCCACAGACCATCTTGTGTCGCCCAAGAAATTCAGAGGCTCAATGCACTAGAACTTGAAAAGAAAATTGGGAAGTCAATCCTTGGGAAGGTAGGATGGCTCTAGTAATCCTGTTCTTTCCAACTGGAAAGAAACAGCTTGTTTTTCCCCACAGGAGTTATTTGTGCAGGTGAAAATAAATAACTTGTCTATAGCTTTCTGTTACCTAATCGTAGTTTATAAGGGACATGTAAGCTCAGGAACCCATGAATAATACCCACTGATAATAAAGGCTTTAGTCGTGTAAGGATTTTACCTTGGATAATCTTTGATAGGAATGGTTGGACTCAATGATGTAGTGGGTCTCTTCCAACCTGGTGATTCTATGATTCTGTGATCTTGGTTTTCTGTGCCTCAGGTGAATTCCTTTCCTGTGAGGGGCCTTGCTGTTCGTAGAAGCCTGCGAATCTGTGGTTGCTGCTGTTTGCCCTGCTGGCTGGTGTTTTAGGCAGTTGCAGGCTGGGTTCCTTTAACTACAACTCCCAAAGGTGTCTGAGGCCCTTGCAGATGTGCTGGGACGTGTCCCAAAGAGCTGGTGCTCTGGTGTGGCAACCTGCTGGGATACTGCCTGGGGCATATGATGTGGGAAGATGTTGTGGCAGCTACTGTCTTGCTGAATCAGGTCTTTTATGTCTAGTAGTCAAGTTTATAAAGCTGTGTCTTAGCTTACAGAACTGGAGAGGCAGCTGCGCTGTGTATAATCATGGCTTTTTGCCTCTTTAATCTATTCAGGCACAAATCAGGCTCCAAATCTGTATATTATCAAACTAGTCCTCTGCTCAGTCACAGAAATACACAATTAACTCTGATCAAGTAGTCACCTCAGAGAGGTATTTTTGTGCCTAAGTATGACCACAGGGCTTTTGAAGAAGCAGATCTACAGCTAATATTTGTCTCCTCTTCCTATACAACTGTGTTCTAGGTTCATTTGGCCATGGTTCGCTATCATGAAGCTGGACGTTTCTGTGAGAAGGACAAGGAATGGGATCAGGAGTCAGCCCTGTTTCACCTGGAGCAAGCTGCCGGCTGCGGGGAGCTGGAAGCCATCGTTGGGTTAGGCCTCATGTACTCGCAGCTGCCACATCACATTCTTTCTGAGGTCACTGTGGAGGTAAACAGAAAAATCGAAGACGGTGCCAAAGTGCAGAACCGTGGGCCATTGTGAAAATAAGAATAGCAGGAAACAGAAACAAAACAGTTACCCTAATTAGCCATTCGGTAGCCACTGCAGAGAAAATGGATGACTTTCTAATTAAGGACTTGAACAAAGGAAAGTAGCAAAAAGTGCTGCACGTTCCTGGTTTTGCCAGCATCCTGCTGCATACCTTTGAGGAGTTTTTTTAACTGATTGTTGCTATTCAGCTTCTTAGATTTTGAGGCTGGGCCTGTTGCTCAGACATACTAAGCGTTTGCAGACATTACTGACTTGGAGAAACCGCATTTAATGTTGAAGGAAGGGATGGCTTTGCTTAGAAACACGCCTTTTAAAGATTTCTTTTGTTTTACTAGGACACAAAGGAGAACAGAAGTAAAGGATTTGAATACTTGGTGAGAGCAGCAGAAGCTGGAGACCGGCCTTCCATGATTCTAGTAGCAAGAGCATATGATACCGGTGTAAATCTTGGTTTAGACAGGTACTGCACATGACTTGGTAATTTAATTTGGTGGTACTCCAAGCATTAATTTGTTTTAAGTTTAAAAATGTGTTTACCTCAGTAAGTCTCTCTGAATTTAACCAGCACTTCTATCTTGGTAGGAGGGATAGGAGCAGAATTGTGACTAGGAACTAAATTGTGATTTGTCGAAAGGTTAGACAGCATACTGGTTTGATTTTTATTTTTTTTATCATTTTAGGTGAGTTTTTAAAGGTGGACAAACATTCATTTCCTTAAGTACCAAATATAGCAGTTGATAATAGTGTTTATTCTGCTTTTGTATTGTAGCACGTCTTTGTTGTTTACATGAGGTTTTTGGTTTGCACAACAGTGTTGAAATTTAAAGTAACACTACATTTCTTGTTGAAGTGCAGTGAGCATTTTCTCTATGGGAATTGCTGTTTTTAAAGTATTTATGAAACAAGACTCTTCTAAATCAGTTATCTTAACAAATATAAATGCCAGACCAAAATAATACAACTACAGTGAAGCTCAGACTCTGGAGTTCAGCAAGACACTTTGAGATGATAATTTCTCCTCTGTAATTACTGCAAAAAATGGTCCCAGCCTCATTCTACGACAGTGACCTGATGCTGCAGGACGGTGTTAGAGGGCCTCCCCAGTAATATTTGCTTTCCAGGAGAGCATCAGGGCTCTGAGAAGCTAGTGCAGAATTGAATTCTGAGTCTCCAGTGCAAAGTACGTCTGTTTCCTAAGGTAACCGTCTTCAAAAATTGTTTTTAATTTCAGAGTACAGGATTGGAAGGAGGCGCTGTACTGGTACAATGCTGCACTGAACATGACTGATTACGATGAGGGAGGTGAATATGATGGCACTCAGGATGAGCCCCGGTATCTGCTCCTGGCCAGGGAAGCAGAGATGTTAATGATTGGAGGGTTCCACCTGAATAAGGATCCACAGAGATCAGGTGAGTCCTCGTT
Source organism: Piaya cayana (assembly GCA_013389865.1). Taxonomy (NCBI): domain Eukaryota; kingdom Metazoa; phylum Chordata; class Aves; order Cuculiformes; family Coccyzidae; genus Piaya; species Piaya cayana. The sequence continues at coordinate 33,170 of WAAB01007548.1, read as the reverse complement.
TTGTTTCTGTAATTGATAATCCTGCTTTTCTGCAAATGGATACCCCAAAAATACATTTCTCACTTCAGCTTTTATGAAACATACAGGATCAGTACCTCAAATTGGTNCTCCTCTGTAATTACTGCAAAAAACGCTTCCAGCCTCATTCTACGACAGTGACCTGATGCTGCAGGACGGTGTTAGAGGGCCTCCCCAGTAATATTCGCTTTCCAGGAGAGCATCAGGGCTCTGAGAAGCTAGTGCAGAATTGAATTCTGAGCCTCCACTGCAAAGTACGTCTGTTTCCTAAGGTAACCGTCTTCAAAAATTGTTTTTAATTTCAGAGTACAGGATTGGAAGGAGGCGCTGTACTGGTACAATGCTGCACTGAACATGACTGATTACGATGAGGGAGGTGAATATGATGGCACTCAGGATGAGCCCCGGTATCTGCTCCTGGCCAGGGAAGCAGAGATGTTAATGATTGGAGGGTTCCACCTGGATAAGGATCCACAGAGATCAGGTGAGTCCTTGTTTTGTTTCTGTAATTGATAATCCTGCTTTTCTTTTGCTTTTTTGCAAACGGATACCCCAAAAATACGTTTCTCACTTTTTTGAAAAAAAAAGCTTTTATGAAACATAGAGGGTCAGTACCCTCAAATTGGGGGATGAAGCTGTAACATTACATGTTGTGTTGGACTCGATGACCCTGTGGGTCTTCTTCATCCTAGTGATTCTGTGATTACTGAGTGGTACAAGGCTGGAAACTGAGAGACCTTGCTGCTGGCAGGGGTAGGGGGTGGTGCCTGCTCCAGTCCTGGGACACTGAGTCACCAGCAAGCAACCTCCGCTCCCTGTGAGGCCTCTGAACTGCAGGTTGCTGCTTGTATTTTGAGTTACACCCATTACTCCCAGGCCCTACGCAACAGTGTCTTGGCTGTTGTGTAATCTACAGGTCGCACATCTAAATCTTAGAGTCTCCTAGAGACTCCTATGGGCCAGTTATGTTCCCAGTCCTTGCAAATATATTGAAGAGCCAGCAGCAGCCAGTGATACAACTTTCAACTTTCAGGGTAAAAGCCATGTTCCCACCTGATGTAACTGCTGACACAACTAAAATGCACCCATAGACANTGGATGAAGCTGTAACATTACATGTTGTGTTGGACTCGATGACCCTGTGGGTCTTCTTCATCCTAGTGATTCTGTGATTACTGGGAGGTACAAGGCTGGAAACTGAAATACGAGACCTTGCTGCTGGCAGGGGTAGGGGGTGGCGCCAGCTCCAGTCCTGGGACACTGAGTCACCAGCAAGCAACGTCCACTCCCTGTGAGGCCTCTGAACTGCAGGTTGCTGCTTGTATTTTGAGTTACACCCATTACTCCCAGGCCCTACACAACAGTGTCTTGGCTGTTGTGTAATCTACAGGTCGCACATCTAAATCTTAGAGTCTCCTAGAGACTCCTATGGGCCAGTTATGTTCCCAGTCCTTGCAAATATATTGAAGAGCCAGCAGCAGCCAGTGATACAACTTTCAACTTTCAGGGTAAAAGCCATGTTCCCACCTGATGTAACTGCTGACACAACAAAAATGCACCCATAGACATGCGGTCTTGGAGTCTGACCTCAATTTCTTTGTGCCCTTTAATTGCTTCAGGATAAAGAGATGGTTTTTCTTAACTCTGTCATCGTAACTGATACTGTTTCCTCCTCTAGGGGAGTTGTACACAGAAGCAGCAGAAGCAGCAATGGAAGCCATGAAGGGCAGACTGGCAAATAAATACTACGAAAAAGCAGAAGAGGCTTGGGCAATGATGGAAGAATGACACCGCAATTGAGCGGTTCTTTTATATAAGTTTTTTTTTATGGACTTGCTGCATTTGCAGCTAAACAGATATATTTTTATGTGGCGTTACCAGTTTCTTTTCTGTTTTTTAGTTTTTTAATTTTTTGGGGAGGGGTGAGATCCAAATTTAAGAGGTATGTGGGGTGCCATCGCGTACTTCTGCTAGTGTTTTAAAGCTGTAACACAGACCTTGTCTATTTTTGAACTGTTAAAACTGAGAGGCCTAGGATTTTTTGACAATGAGACTGTTGTCTGTTTAGGTTTCACATGTACTGTTTTCTACACAGCAAATGATGAATATGTTTACATTTTTCTTCTCCTCCCCACATACAGAAAATGTTTTCCTAATTTGTCAGCATTTCTTCGTTGTTTTTGGTGTATCTCACCAAATTTGCATATGAATGTAGATTTTTCAGTTTAAGCACATAGCTACTCATTTTAATAAGTAGTCCCATTCTGTTTTATTGATGTTATTAGGCACTTCTGTTATTCATCTCAAACAAATTCCAGATTAAATCCTTACAGTTCGTAGAAGGGCAGGGAAGATGCTTCAGATAAACAGTGAAGATATTCACAGTGGAATATGTGCTACTTATGAGCAGCATTGCATATTTTACCATCAGATAATCCCTGATGTTCCTGATAAGGTGAGGCAAGCATCTACCTCTCTCATTTTCACATTTTGCACCATATAATAACCTTGTGGTATTTGTCCAACTGTGTATGGTAGCGAGATCTGTAATATCTATGTGCTTTGAAGTTATTTTTACTGTGACATCTCATTTCTCTAGCGAAGCTGGATCATCTCACTATAAAATGAGAATAATTTCTACCATTGCCAGAGGGGTGTTTGCAGAGGTTGGAGGATGTTGACTCACCTATTTTTATATATAGAAAATAACTTATCTGGTTTAAGCGGCTTTCAAAATAGTGGTTTATCTGTGAGTGGTTTCAAACAGCTACAGAAAATTGCTGGTTAAAAAGACAAAACGGTATTATCCCCCAAACACTCGAACACTGATTCCTATTTCCATAATCCTAAGATTAATGGGAAGACAGATACATGGAGGTTGAATTCTTGCATAGAAATAAGTTTTCTTCCAAATTCAGTATTTATTTCCAAATTATCTGTGCCATTTATATAGATCGTACAGAAGTTGTTCCTGTTTTTTGGTTAATGGTCATTTTGCAGGAAATTAAGGTGGAAGCTTTTTACCTTCTCGGCCTTCCAGTCTCCTGAGGATGTAAAGTGGTGTGAATAAGGGGCAGCCCCTGTGAAGTCAGATGGGAAGATTTGAATCCTCTTTAGGAGAGAGGAAAGGTTTTCTTTGGATATCACACTTTTAGATGGATGCTGGAACCACCAGGCAGCTGTAGCCCTCAGCAGCCAGTGGCAACACTTCTTGCTGTGTAATGCAGGGGGTGTAGGAAGCTCATGCTCATGACGTTTTCATTTTGGTTTTCATTTTGTTTTGAGAGGGACGGTTAAGTTTTTTCCACCCATTAATGGAAGAATATCTTACTTCTAGATCTCTAAATACTAAGCTAAAAGTAAATAAAAATAACCCAATTTTTTTTTGACCTAATATACTGAAATAGAACCAGAGTTTGCAGGATTTCAAGTCAGGTGAATGTTTTAAGTGCCTATCCAAACTTATGCTTGAGGTGCCTAGAGTGTCTTTTGGATGTGGCCTTTTGCTCTTTCAGCTCAGAGCATTAAAATATCAGCTGTCAGTGAGAGGTGAATGTGCTGTTTGCCTCTGAGGACAGCTGAATATTCAGCGTTTTGTGCAGAACCCATACAGCACAGGCAGAATGACAAATTCAGACAAAAGGATTTGTTTTTCTCATAAGGTGTCGATGCCAAGTCTTTGAGATTCTCCTTGAGAAGGAAGCATGTATAATACCACCAACAGCCATGTAGGGAGGAGAAGAGACTGAATTTGCCCATCCAAAAGGTGTAAGTAAAGGATTTAGAGTGTAATTATTGACACTTTTTGGTGTAATTTGCTAAATTCAGTAGGTGTTAGAGTTGCTGACAGATCTCTGGTATGTAAAGGTGCACAGAGCTTAATGAAAGAATTACAATTAGTGCTTTGTTTGCACATACTAATTTTTCAGTGATGTAGACTAACTTCTGTCCTAGAATATACCCCTAAGAGGGTATCATATTATTTAGCTGTACAAGACATAGGCCTGTCAGTAATTTGAAAACGGAAATTGTTTACAGAAATATGCACAACTTGTTCTATGACATTCTTTTGAAGAGAAAAGCTATATATTTTGACAGCCTTTTGGAATTATATCGATACACGCTGTATTTTTAATCTATTCACAATGAATAAATAAAAATCTGTGGCTTTTTCACATTTTTAAAAAATAATTGGAGGCTCGGTCTGCCAGAACTTGCTTGCGTTCAGGGTTTCTGGATGTCGGTGGGAATATTGCTTGGGTAAGGACGCGATGGAAGCCTTTGTGTGCATGTTAGACATGCAAATAACAGATTGCCTGCATTTTAGTCCTTTCTTCCATATTGTCTGGTTTCTTATTGGCTGGTCAATAAAGTTCTTTTTGTCACTTTTCTCAGCGGAGTTTTAGTCATTGCTTGTGGAGATTTGCTTCTTTTTTTTTTCTTTATAAGTTGCAAAAATTCAGTATTGCAAGTTTCCAGATATCCTCTCTGTTGTTTTTTATATTCCATCTGTGATTTCATGCACTTCAAAGAGTTGGAAGGAACTGACTGGGAGGAAATACCTAGGTTTGTACCAACAAAATCTGTTTTCCTGAAGAAAATGAGATATGTGATGGGCTGGTCTGTTTGCATTCATGCGCTGTCCCTATCTCATACTGCTACAGAGGCATCCTTGTACCTTCATTCTCTGCCTGCTCCTGAGAAAAGACTCCCCTGCATTTCTGCAGAGACAGGACTGTAGAGGAGGGTCAGCTCCCTGTGTTCTCAAAAAAATAAAGCCCTGCATCCTTCTGAGAAGGCAGAGAACTTAAAGTGTGAAACTGCAGCCGTGACAGAGGATCCCCCGTGCTTACACGTGTGCCATTATTCCTCAGCACTTGTAGGCAGTGAATGAAATTTTTAGCATGGCTGCACTCTCTTGGTGGATCCTGTCCAGCCTTATTGCGAAGAGCTGGCGTGGCAGGGACAGACAGGCTTAGAGTAAAAAAAAAATCTTCCTGCTATCTCATCTAAGCCTTTCCTCCTTTAGTGTAAAGCCATTGTCCCTTGTGCTGTTGCTACAGGCCCTGCTAAAAAGCTTTTCCCCATCTTTCTTACAAGCCTTCTTTACTGAAAGGCCACAATAGGGTCTCCTTAGAGTCTTCTCATGAACACTTAANGTGGGTGGATGAGGTGCTGAGGAACATGGGTTAGTGATTGATGGGAATGGTTGGACTCAATGATCTGGTGGGTCTTTTCCAAACTGGTGATTCTATGATTCTGCAAGCTGAGCAGTTCCATCTCTCTCAATGTCTCTTCAGAAGGAAGGTGCTTCAGGGCTTTGCTCATTTTTGTGCTGGACCAGCTCCCACCGATCCTTGTCTTTCCCGTGATGGTTTTTTTCCTCTCTCCTGCCACAGCTATGGAATTCCATCAGGCTCCATGAACCCTTGGTGGCCTGATCCCAGCGGAGCTGGAATTCTTTCTCCAAACACAACCCCTTTAGCTCTAGGGTGAGAATAACATCAATTCCTGGAGAAAACTTAGTAGACTGTGAGGAAAGCAGTGGGCAGGGGCTCCCGGGGGCACGTTGATGGGGTCGAGGCAGCAGAGCCGAGCTCACGGCTGCCACGCTGGCGTTGGCTGCGAGATGAAAACGCTCCCAGCCCGCATTCTCCTTGGAATGAAGGAGAATTCTGATTGGTTGTGTATGATTTATTGATCTAGACTAAAGGAGTCCTGCCCCAGTCACCCCGGGTGCAGAGAGTCTGTTGTGGTGCTGCTGCGTGATTCTGTCTACGGCTTTTCACAAAATAGAATTCCTGTTTTCTGGTTGGTTGTGCAGCTATGCAAAGCTCCATGCTCTGAGCAGCTGACAGCAACATTTAATCCACAGTCAATGATTTCCTCTAATTAATGCAATTTTATTTTATTTTTTTCCCATCAGTCATAAGCTCTGCAGGGCTTTCTGCTCTCCCTGCTGGAACAGATCTATTTCATAGAATCATAGAACAACCAGGTTGGAAGAGACCCACCCGATCATCGAGTCCAACCATAATTCAGCTTACTTTCTCCAGCTTACTTCAAAGAAAATCTAAAAAAAACTAAAACCCTGGGGAAATAGTCCTCAGCAAATGACTGTAACCTGTTCAAAAGGTGCACGGGAGAAGTAAACACACATAGAAAGGAGGAAAACTTGAGCAAAATGCTTTTTACATGGTGTCTCATAGAACTGGGACCAAAAGGTCAGGATTAAAAGCGCTACCGGAGGAGCCGTTTTCATCACGGTAGCGTGGCCGAGCGGTCTAAGGCGCTGGATTAAGGCTCCAGTCTCTTCGGGGGCGTGGGTTCGAATCCCACCGCTGCCAGCTTCTTTGTTTTGCGCCGCGCCGCCCCGCCGCCGCAGAGCATTGTGGGTAGGAGGAGGGCCGCGTCCCCACGTGCCGCCGTTGCGACGCCAACATGGCCGCCGCCTGAGCGCCGCCCGCAGGTACCCGCCGGCTTTTTATTTTTTGCTTCGCGGGGAAAGGATGGTGGGAGCACGACCCGGGCTGAGGTGGGTGCTGCCCGGGGGACGGGATGGGGCCGCCGCTCACGCTGGAACCGCAGCCGTAGGTGCCGCCCCGGCTTCCCCACCGCCGCCTCCCTGAGGGCTGCCCTGGGGTCTCCTTCCGCGCCGCCTCCATGAGGGCTGCCCCGGGGTCCCTTCACCTCTGTCTCCCTGGAGGCCTGAGGCTGCTCTCGGTCCCCTTCCCTCTGCCTCCCCGGGGGCTGCCCGGGGAGGCAGAGAGAAGGGGACCGAGAGCCAGAGCTGCTCACACCTTCCCAGTGAGACAGGGCCTGGCGCTTCCCTCCCTTAAAATCGAGATATTAAATCAAAAAAATGAACCATTGAGGCACCATCTCTTAAATCATGAAGACGTGGCTCCTCCGTCCTGGTGCGGGGGGAGCCCTCTCCGCGTCGCCTCCAGAAGATGACTCTGCAAAGCGAGGGGAAAATGAAGCGAGTAATTGGGTCAAAACTCTAATTATCCACAGCCTTTGGCAGGTGCTTCAGATTTTTTTACAGCTCCCACAGGCCGACCAAGCTAGAGGGTCGATGCTGAGGCTGTGAGACCCCCTCCTACAGAAGAAAATCCATGTGCTAAAGAAAATTACAGCAGGAATTCATGAGATGGCACTTCTCTCATTCCTCTGGTTCATTACCTCAGCTTCAAGGCGCTGCTGCTGCATGAGTCCCTGGACTTTCCTGTGCTGCATCATTATATATGAATAATATTCAAATTTTCAGTGTTGGCTTTTCTGGGGTCCCTTATTGCTGGCAGGTTCAAGTATCAGAGCAACCCTGGAGCCTTTCTCGCAGGCCTCGCTGAACAGCGTGTGTCAGATGACGCGCAGATTTGCAGTTTTCCTCCTTTCAGTTATATTAAAATCTTTGGTTATAAAGAAAAAAAGTAACTCTAGTACCCAAATGACCTCTAAGCTTAGACTCGGAGGTAGATTCATTTACATCGTTTAGACTCAGAGGTAGGTTCAGTTACATCGTCACTGATTTTTACAGTTCTTCAGCCACAATATTTCTCTTCATCGGTTCTAAATTGATGATGTTACGGGCAGCTAACGAGCGGTATCGGTCTCAGCATTGGTTGCATTACAGGAGAAATGAGAAGATTTCTCTCTCTTGCCCTCTTGCAAGTCCTAAAATTTAATGATTCATACAGATAACTCGCGTTAATATTGATTTGCACCTTAAGGGAAAATCCTTTTTAAAAGAAAACAGTTGTGCCAAGAGGAAACATGAAACTGCTGACCACGTTTGCTGTTTCATCATGTGTAATTCCATTCTCTTACTCTTGTGGTATAATATATATAAGTATATAAGACAAATGTAGAAATGAACACCACTATATATGTATATTTATAAAAATATGTATGTGTACTGTAGGCAAAGAATCCTGTCTACATACCTTCAGTGAAAGCTCCATTCTGAAGATTCCTTCTAGTTGCACAAGTATTATAAATTGGGCTGGGGCACACTGCTGCTTATTTATAGATCTGTCAGTCTGATGCTCCAGTAAAAGGAACTGTAGTCACTCTTTATCCTTAAATGAGTAAGAAAAAATGTAATCGCTGTAATGTGACATTTTCTTTGTGTAGTGACGCTGTTTTCACAAAGAGAGTTGGATAAGGGATGAGAGACCAGGTCCTTCAGGCTAAGTTTCTCTTTCTCTCCTTATCCCAGGGAGTCTTAATTTCTCTCTGGGAAATTGAATAACTTTCTCAGGAGAGAAGGAATAAGCTGGCATGTAGTTGGTACTCAGACTGAGAAGGGAAAAGTGCAGGAGGGCAAGGAAGGCAGGTTTGTACAGTCTCCCACCCCTTGGCTGTTATCCCATGCTCTTGCACATCCTGAGCCTCCTCCCGACATCAGCTCCATTCTGAATGAAAACTGCAGTTGTTCCATTTTGTGCAGAGCTGTCAGGTTGGCTGTACATGAGCCTGCAGTGTCAGGCCACCCGGGAGACATCAGCAGGGAAAGCAGAATCGGAGCTGACCCATCTCATTTGTTTAGAACAACGGATTTGCGCATGGATTTTTTTGGAAGGACTGAGCGCCTGATCACAGAAAGCGCTCTCGATATCACATACTCACCGCTGCGCAGTAAGAGCCTCAGCCTGTAGTTAACTGGCTTTTGATGTGTAGGTTTTGCAGTTCTACAAAATTATTTAAAGTAAGAATCTGAATTATTAAGTGGTGTGTGTAGTGGGAGAAGCCTGGGATGTGCTGGTGCATAAGGGAAGGGACAATTCCAGTTCAGTACTGGGAAGGGCACTTTTTTGATAGGCTGGTGAAGGGGCTGGAGAACAGGCCTTATGAGGAGTGGCTGAGAGAGCTAGGGGTGTTTATCCTGGAGAAGAGGAGGCTGAGGGGAGACCTCATTGCTCTCTACAACTACCTGAAAGGAGGTTGTGGAGAGGAGGGAGCTGGGCTCTTCTCCCAAGGGACAGGGGACAGGACAAGAGGGAATGGCCTCAAGCTCCACCAGGGGAGATTTAGGCTAGAGATTAGGAGGAAGTTTTT
>WAAB01007548.1:0-21476 GCA_013389865.1 Piaya cayana | reverse complement strand
AGAGGTCTTGGGTTTTTACACCCGTCTTGACCAGTACTGCCTGATTAATGGTGTCTTAAATGATCTGGAGCAATTGACATTGTTGCAATGGCAGCACAGATAATTTGTAAATCCTTTTGTTTGATTTGTTTTGTTGCTGTAGCTGAGGGATCATTTTTTATTCAAAAGTCTGAACCAGGCGTGGCACCAACTCCAGCACTGAACATGATGACTCTGCTCTAGAGCACCTGGTCCCCAGCCAATATCGGAGTCTTCTTTTCTCTGGAGTTGGTTTAGTTAGGAACTAAAATCTGTTCTGGTGATTTCAAGGGACTGCAGGAGAGGCCAGGGAGTGTATTTTGGAGCTGTCATATATCAGTACAGTCTGAAGAGTAGCAGGTCAGAAGAAAAAGCTGCAGCATGAAATCAAGGTCAGCACATTCANGCTCTCCTTCTTACATAACTGCTGGCTTTCAAAAAGTTAAAAGATTGTACATATTTTATGATAGTTGCTTGTCTCTTAAATTTGGTGGCAGTCAGGTCAAGGCTGTGGAATTCTAGGGACCTGATCCTGCAAACACACACATTCCTTTGAAGAACGGTCCAGGCAGATGACCACGGAAAGGAACCACGTTAACTTGAACAAATACTCCAGGCGACACGTGGTGCGCGGCACAGATGTCGTGACTCATACAACGTCTCTGGTTTTCTTTCAGGTTGTGCCAAGGAATAAGCCAGTAAAAAAGCTTCTCGTATCCTAGCATGGCCAATGAGGAAGATGATCCAATTATACAAGAGGTAAAAGTGTATTGTGGCAGCAGTGACTGTACATAAGGCTATTATTATTGTTCCCAGTGTTCTTACATAGCTGAAACAATGTGTCATTTGAGTTAATATCTGTGGCTTTGAGTTATTATCTGTTAAATAAGTAGGTAAGATATTTGATGAGTTCTGCTGAAACAGTTGTTTTCTACTTCTGGACTTCTTTAAAGGACTGCTGTACCCCAAAGAGAAGCCACAGTGTCCTCTTCACTTTATGACTGAATTTACACACCATAAACATAAGGGCAAGCTCATAAGAAGGAGAAAAGCTGTGAGAAAAGGAGTGGGAATTGTCAGGAGCGTATCTAAAGATACCTAAAATGGCAGCTTCCTTGTGTGGTATTCATGAAACGTCTGTGGATTTTCAGTGCTGGTGGCAAAGTGCTGATATTGAATCAGATTTGGGATGTCAGTGTTCCTAGTCTAATTCAGAAAGATTCTGTGACAAAATACTAGTGGTGAAGTTACCTGTCAGTCTTACTGCCGAAGGCAGAAATTCCTCCTCGTTCTATTACCGTGGTAACAGGTTCGCTTCAGCCCCTTGGAAAAAAATTCTGCTTTCAATTCAGATTTGTCTGCCAAGTTTCCTTAGAGAGAAGAAACACAGCTAGAGCCACAGTCTGCTGCCTTATCATTGTGGGGGTTTTTGTGTGCAGAATTTCATGCCGAAATCAGCAGAGAGGAGGCCTTTGATGAGAGAGTCATGAATATCTTCTGTGTTAGTTTATAATGAAAAGCTGAAATTGTTAGTATTTGAGCTCTAGGGATTGTACTTTTATCTAAGACTCCATCAATTAACAGCTGGCATCTGATCCAAGTTATTTGTTTTGCTGTGTAGATTGACGTGTTCCTGGCCAGAAGCCTGCTGGAGAAGCTGTATCTGTTTCAGGTATTGCAGTTTTTGGGTTTTTTTGCGTGATAGTTTGTTTAAAATAAAATCAAAGAGCAGTACTACTGCTTCAGCCTACCGAGATCTTGGATACAGGCAGGCCTGTTTGGGTCTGAGTCAGTTGACATATTTAGAATTAAATCATTGCCCAGAAATAGGGGGTCATTTATGGCACAGACTTTTCAGTAAATCACTGCCTTTAACCACCCTGAGGGAGTGCTTTTAGTAGATGATGTCTTTTTATTGTGGTTTGGATAAATCTGCAGTCTCTTACCAATTGTCGTTGCCAATTTCTGCCATCTTTACTGAACAAATATTTCTCTAGGACTGGCCCTATTTAAAATGTCATCAGTATTCATTAATTAGTGCAAGTTATCAGCAGAGCCCCCTTTATGTTGTGGAGGCAAAACTTAACAAGCTTTCCTAAATAGAACAGAAGAGAGTCCCACGCAGCTGACCCTGGGTCTGGTGTCCTGACCAGCTGTACGTGTCCTATGAGCTAATGCTACTTGTATAAACCCACAGATATTTTACTTCTAGGTAGTAACTGTCCAGAGAGTTAATGCTGAGGGATTTCTTTTTTTCTGTGGTTTCCTGTGTTAAACACTTTATTGTGGCACGTGAGGGGCGGGAGGGAGGTTGTAGTGATGAAAGCAAAAGACTGAAGGGAAAGCAAGAGGTTTTCTAGGTCATACTCCCAAGTCTCCTGATGACCGACGAATCAGTCAATTAATTTTTTTTCTTGATGTCTTGTATCCATCTGGCAATTGATTTCCATGTGATAAGACAGAGAAGATCAAGGTAATTTCTGTGAGGTTCTTTGATCTTTAAATGAAGAGAGGTTTATAAGATGGGTTTGTTTTCCAGTATCCTATTCGTCCGGCTTCCATGACGTATGACGATGTTACTCATTTATCTGCGAAGATAAAACCAAAGCAGCAAAAGGTTAGTTAACGCTTGAGTCCAGTCTCTACAAGTTGTTTCATGTTGTGCAGAATCATAGGAAAAGCACATTGTGCTATGAAGCTGTTGTAACCATACAGCTACTTGCAGGATGAGATATTTGTTCTTGGAGGTGTGGGACAGAGTTTCATTGTGTCTATAAAGCAAAATTTAGAATGAGTAGTTTATAAAGAGAGGAATTAAAGTCATGATGCAAAAGACACTCATTTAATATAAAATAGAGTCACTCAGGGAAGTGTAATTACTAATGGTGATTTGTATGTGCTGATAAAGCTTGATTTTAAAGGTCTTTACAGTGCTCAAAAGGGTTTCCTCCAAAGAGAACATACTTTATGCTGCTTGGTACCCAAACTAAAAGGAAATAAACCTTAAATTGGAGAGATTCTTTACTGACAAGCAAACTAGACTGATAATGTAGTGGAAGGTATCCAGCAAAATCAAGGTGTTTTTCGGGGCTGCCTCAAGAACTCTCCTTTCTCTCATTCTCATTTCCATGGGAGTTTATATATTTCTAGCCAATTGTTCAAACATCCCCATCCTGCAAAAAGCCTTATATGCTCAACTTTACGCATACGATTTACCCTGTGAATGCGAGTCACGCTGCTTATGTATTTAAAATTGCTGTAAAACTATGGAAATGTTAGCAAATGGGGGACTGAATTTTATTTTATATGTTTGGGGTTCTGCCGTGGAAATCAGTTGTCTCTCCTTTTTTGTTTTTTAGGTTGAGCTTGAAATGGCCATTGATACTCTGAATCCCAACTACTGTCGCAGCAAAGGAGAACAGATTGCTCTCAATGTCGATGGCACGTGTACAGATGAAACAAATACCTATTCCTCGTAGGTGTCCTCTCTGCCTTCATTTGTGGTGAACATAGATAGATGTTTGACCACCAGGGCCTCAGGGGAAGCTGAGAACAAGTGGCAGCACATGCCTGGGAGTTGCTTTGGACACTTACCTAGCAAGAATTCTTGGATTCTCTGTTTTTTGGGGTCTGTCATGAATTCCTTATCACAAACAGAAAGATGAGTATATAAGATGAGGCTCTGGAGCGAGTCCAGAGAAGAACAATGAAGCTGGTGAAGGGGCTGNGTTGGACTCGATGATCTGGTGGGTCTCTTCCAACCTGGTGATTCTATGATTCTATGTTTGCTACAGTGGTTGATATTCCATGTTGAGAATTAGTGATTTCAAACCTTTAAGTGCCGTATGCCACATTTACTGTAGAACACAATCTCTCAGCATTCCTCTGTCCGCAGGAAGCTGATGGACAAGCAAACTTTCTGCTCTTCACAAGCTGTGAGTAACGTTTCCCGCTATGCTGCTGCTGTTTATAAAAAAGGTAAGTTTCTTCTGCTGACCCCTCACATCAGTGAAATATGCCCATTTCAGGGTTAAAATAAGACCTGGTTTGTTCTTTTCTTTCAGCCTAGGTTTTAATTGACTGATGCATCTTGAAAGAAAGATTTTTTTTTTCCTTAGCCGTGCCCTCAGAGACCTTGAGAAAGTCTAGCAAAATTGTAAATATTTTATCAGAACACTCTGGGTTTGTAGATGCCTCCAGGGCATGATGGCCTGAAGTAATATACATTTGTAGCGTAAATTTATCATTGTCACTTATGCTGTTGTCTCAATCTAGTTGTGTCTGTTTCATTTTCCTGTTCAGCATTTTTTTTGCCCCTCTCTTGTCTCCTAATGTCATCGCAGTTTTGATCTGAGGATCATTAGACATGAAAATTGTCTTCAGTGATGACTATTTTACTGTGAGTCTCCTGAACTACAGGTCAGGTCTGAGCCAGGAGGTGGCTCTCTACAAGATCTGATTTCAACACAAAAAGGAAAATAACAGAAATAGGTCTGGGTCCTTCACACTCCTTTGAAATCCTGAGTGCTGAATGAGTTTTTCACTTCAATCTCTCTTTACATTTTACTGTGTTAAATATTTACGTTAAATGGAAGCTGTGCCTTTGCAGGGATAGGGAGATAATGAAAAGTGCTGTCCTTGTGCAGTGAGAAAAAAAAGTAATATTAACCCATGTTAATTCTCTTTTTCAGGTGAACTACACCTGACTCCACTACATGGAATTCTTCAGCTGAGGCCAAGCTTCACCTACTTGGACAAGGCTGACGCAAAGCACCGAGAGAGAGAAGCTGCTAATGAAGGTAAATGCTCTGTGAATTTTGTGTTCTTTCGGAAGGTGAGATTCAAGTTGTAATTTTACTGATAAGAACCATTATATCCTGAAGGTGTTTATTATAACAACATACAGATTATAAGGCCATTTCTCAGATTGTTTCATTGGTCTTACGTAACCATATAAATACTTCTGTGGGCACAGTTTGAGATGTAGGAGGGGGTGGATAGTATCCATGGGCAGCAGCAAGGAGTGTGTCACCACTGCCACTGCAGAGTTGCACTGCAGAGCTCTTGGAGACACTTTCTCCTCTCAGAGGAGCAATGTTGTGCTGTCATTGCATAGTTTGGTAAGCTGGAATGGAACCCCTGTAGCTCCTTGTACCAGTTTCTAACCGCACGAGCCCCCAGACAGTTACAGATTTGATATTTGTATTTTTGAAATACAGTGATGTATTTATTGTGTTGTGGTTTTTGGTAGGTGGTGATTCATCCCAGGATGAAGCTGAAGATGACGTTAAGCAAATTACTGTATGTCCAAATTTCCTTTTTACGATAGTTCAGGCAGCAATTCCCAGGGAAGTGTGACAATTCACACCTATATAAAAGGACAGAAAAGCTCAGCAAGTCCTGAAGATTGTGGACTTGGGGGGGGGGGAAGCAGGATGGATTTGGAATTGTTGCACGAGCATAAAGATGGCATTGACAACAAGGGGTGATTAGTTTGAACTAGAGTCCCTAGCTTCTGTTATTTAGATACCAAATAACTAATGCAAATGTTTTATTTGAAGGATTTTGGGGTTGTATGTAACCATCCCCAAATATTTTAGGTACGATTCTCCCGCCCTGAAACCGAGCAAGCTCGTCAACGACGCGTTCAGTCCTACGAGTTCCTGCAGAAGAGACAAGCAGAAGAGCACTGGGTTCATCTCCATTACTATGGCTTGAAGGTAGGTGTGTGGTGGCTGCTGAGGAGGCCACCTGGGCCTGAAGGCTCAGCCAGTTCTGACGCTGTTTTTAAATCTGGGCCCACGGGAATCATCAAGACAGTGAAGAAAAGTAGATCTGTAGATGTGAACAGACCCTGCAGTGCTCTGTACCTCCTCGGCTGGATGATGCTTTGGGCTCTCCACGCTGGAGAAGGTATAAAACTGTGAGCTGAACAAACACATGGGGTCCAAGTACAAGAATCACTCAGGTTTTGGATTATGAACTGGACTTTATGAAAGATTTGGGGAACTGAATCAGCTGAGTGTCAGAAATCATGTTTGTCTGCCCTACGTGTATGTCTGTCAGGAAATTTCGAAGCAACAGAGATGTCAGAATGTCACATGAACATTGTTAAAGAAAGTGAAAGCTGAACATCACATTAGTGAGGTGGAACACTTGAATTGTGCAGCAATGACTGGATAGTGACTGTTTGGACTGAGGAATCCAGCTTTTTGTCTGTTTTCAGTGTGTTGTACTGACTTGCTTTTCCCTTGTCCCCAGGACAGCCGTTCTGAACACGAGCGCCAGTATTTGTTTAGTCAAGGTCACGGTCTTGCTGAAAACACAGAATTAATTAAGTCTCCCAGGTAATGGTTTGATGGTTTTCTACAGAAATTGCAGTAGTTTGTTTGTTGTTTTCAGAGTAATACATGGGTATATTTTTTTAGAAATCTGATATTTGATAATTCTATACATGATAAAAAATGAATTGTTTAAAAAACACAGAAGCAAACTAGCTTTCAGCTTATTTAGGCTATTTTCTTTGTTCCCCCGTACTCTGAGATTAAAACTAGTTGTTTTCACTTGTATCTTAAAGAAAGCCTGCGAATACTGCGAATACTGGAAAAGTAAAACAAAAGCTCCTTCTGGTTAAAATGAAGTAAAACTCAAAGGCCAATAACTTCCATTGTTAGCAAGTCTTCTAGAACCTTTTGTGACTTGTGAAAGACAACTGGAACCACAAAACTCGTTTGGTTTTGTCTGTTGGCGATTGCAGCTGTACAGGCATCTCCCCATGATGCAGTCAGTCCTAATGCTTCCCTATAATCTAGTACGACCATGGCCTAAGTAATAAGAAAGTGTCAGACTGTTCATCGCTGTGGGTGTGTTTTTCTCTTCTACACAAAAGAGCTGGAATTTTGACTCCTGTTTATTTCGTACCTTTGCTTTGGGCAGATGAGTGTCAGTAGGTTTTACTAGTATTGAATTCACAGAGGGAGACGGGAAAGGAAGAGGGGAGCTCTCTTTTCAGGCTAATGTTTGTTTTGTAGATTCACACAAGCAGGATCGCTCTAAGCAAGAAATAACTGTACTTAAACCCGGGAAGTCCCAAGACAAGCATTTTAAGGATGTGTTTTCTTCTCTTCTAGTGAATATTTAATGATGCTGATGCCTCCGAGCGTAGAGGAAGAGAAGTAAGTGTTTGTACAGAATGTTCAAAGTCCATATTGGCTGGATGCGCTTTTTCATGAGCTGCAAATCTGCTTGTTTATCTGCAGTGACAAACCGGTGGCTCCGAGCAACGTGCTTTCTATGGCCCAGCTGAGAACTTTACCCCTCGCCGATCAGATTAAGATCCTGATGAAGAATGGTTTGTGGCTTTTCTAATACATTCGCACTTTACTTTTTGGCTTCTAATTGCCTCAGATAAGGTACCTTTCCCTAGTAGTACCAGTTCTGTCACCTTACCAGTGTGTCTGGTGCCCTGATTCTGTGAAGAATCCACATCCTAAGCCTTTCCTTAAGAAGATCTGCTCTGCAGTGAAGAGATATGTATGTTTGCAGTCAGCTTACACTTTCATGATAATAATAGTCATAATTTCTAATCTCATGATAGGTTTCTGGACTCATCTGCTTCAGCAGGTGTCTCTCAGAATGTGGGGTCTGAGTATGAATCCTAAGGTTAATGCAGCAAGCTGCGCTTCAGCATTTTTTGGGAGGTTTTCAGTAATTCTTCATAAATGTCATCTAGAAATTTTATTTTGTGTCTTCCAAGCTACTGCCTGATGAGAGCAAATCCTGAGGACTTTGCCTCAGGAGCTCCCTGGGTTAGGTATCTCGGTTTCTAAATATTGCCAGGAGCAATAATTTATGCATTAATTTGGCAGCAGTTAAGCTAATCAAGTTTGCTGCAACGCTAGCAGATACTTTTAGAACACCTGATGACTGTAGGGCAAGGGAGGACTTAGTAGAATCATAGAANCTCCAGGGAAGGTGAATCAACCCCCTCCCTGGGCAGCATATTCCAATGCCCAATGACCCTTTCCGTAAAAAACTTCCTCCTAATCTCTAGCCTAAATCTCACCTGGTGGAGCTTGAGGCCATTCCCCCTCATCCTGTCCTCTGTCACTTGGGAGAAGAGCCCAGCTCCCTCCTCTCCACAACCTCCTTTCAGATAGCTGTAGAGAGCAATGAGGTCTCCCCTCAGCCTCCTCCAGGCTAAGCTGGTGTTTGCAACGCAGGTTTGAAGACATACATGGGCACAGGACAAGAAGGAGAACCAGGGGTACGGTCCCCAAACCTAAACAAGCAGCAGCTTCACAGAAACAAACATTTCCAAGGGGCAGTTTTCTGACTTAATTCTTTTATTTGCTCTCCTCTTCAAGTCTATATTCTGGCAAGAAATCTTCCTCCCAGAATGCTGCCTGCATAATAAACTTGGAGTTTGGGTTTTTTCTAAGATATAGCTTCGACCACGAACTTCAACATAAATCATAGAATGTTATAAATGTTTGTCTGTATCGTGCGCACTGAAGAAACCCTCAATGCTGTGTGCGTTTTGCCTTTCAGTGAAGGTTATGCCGTTTGCAAATCTGATGAGTTTGCTGGGCTCTGGGACTGACTCCACAGCAGTTCTGCGCTGCATACAGCAGGTGGCAATGCTGGTCCAGGGAAACTGGGTGGTGAAGAGGTACGGCTTGTCTTTGTTACCGGGACGTGGTTTTCTGCTTTAAGGAGAGGAGCAGAACAATGGATTTCATATACTCATCTTCCTTTTGTCTCAAGTAGTAGCCATGTTCTTAACTCACAGTACTGCAAAATCTAGATTTAATGTTTATTGCTTTGTAGTGCAGTCAGATATTAAAAATGCAGGGGTTTGATGTTAAAGGATAACACCTTAGTGTCTACCCTAGCTAAAATTAGGGCTGTAATTTTTCTTTGCACTCGAGTTGTGCCAGATTTCTGATGTTATCTTCATTCGTGTTCTTTTGTGAGAGGACGGTCCTGAATTATTCTCAGCCATTAGTGCGAAATGCAAACACAGAAAATGGAATTAACGTCAGCTACAGCATTTCTTGGCTAAATTCACTCCAGCAAGGATCTTTGTGCAGTCGCCTTGCTGTTCGCCAGTGGATGCTGCTCTTGTCAGCTGAAAACTCCCCTCTAGAAGGCATTACCTGCTTAATAAATCAAGCGTAGTACACCGAATGCACCACATGAAGTGGATTCGGTGTCATCCTCCTGTTTATTAGGATAAAGCAGCCCACTGGGAATTGAAGCCTAAAGTGCAGTTGTTTTTTTTTTTTTTCACCTGGGTGGAGCATGTGGAGAAGTGTAGTTTCTGGAATAGCTCTTTGTGTTAAGATGAGTGGCAGCAGCTCCAAGTCTGTTAGCAGGATCTGTTTCCGCTGCTGTGATGCAGGCCTGCGTTAGCAACGTGAACAGTTTTTACAGCAGCCCTTGCTGCCCCTCCAGCCATTTCATGCTGTCCTTCCCACCATTGCAGAAGGAAGCTGTAAGTAAGTTAAAAGACAGTCTATTACCATTCAGTTTGGGTTTATGTCATAGCTGATACCTTGCTACTGGCCCAAGGAGGTTATCATATCTCTAGTAGATGTGTGTTTGGGATGGTTGGGCCGCACGTGCACGCATCAGAGCTTTAAATGGAGCGAGCACTCGTTTCTTTGGCCTGGGTTAGGAGCAAGGTCATGAACCTGGGTTGCCTTGAGGCTTTGGAGAGCACGCTGACAAGTGGCGTCCAGTTAACCTCGCAAGCAGACAAGGGCACAGGGTATTATTGGTCTCAGGGCTGTTTGGTTCAAGCGTGACATTTTGTAGGGTCGTTCTTTTAAGACCTTGATCACCGGGAAGGAAATAAAAAGCCTTTATGCCCACACCTCAGCATTTTGGCTGAACGCTGCCTTCGAGGCTACGTGCCAGGTTAGCCCGAGCGTTTCTTAGGATCGCTCTGGGCTTGTTTATGCTGAGCCGAGGGAGGAGAGGCTGTGCGAGAACAAAGCAGAGCTTGTACCTGTGCTGCACACACATGCTGGCCACAAGGCTCTGCTTTGCTGCTCTAAGCCTTTTTGCACTAGTGTAATTACACCAGTATTAATTCCTTTAATGAAAACCACGCTTTGGATAAAAGCTCAGTTCAGCTGCAGAACAGGGAGGACGCGTTTGTTACATTAATCTTCACCAGTGCCATTTTTCTGGAGTACCTAGTAACCACCTCATCTTCCTTTTTGATTAACAGTGATGTCCTCTACCCGAAAGATACTTCTAGTCCACATAGTGGAGTCCCTGCGGAAGTGCTCTGTAGAGGGAGAGACTTTGTTGTGAGTATAAAAATGTTTGGGTTTTTTTAAGAGAAAACACAGGTGAAGTTTGCTAAGAGGCCACAGCCTTGCAAAACTCTGCTGCTGTGCTGCAGTGAGGATTTTCTCCAGAGAAATGATCTGTACTTCAGTCCTGAAGGTGTTCTTACAAGTCTGGCGTGGGAACGTTGGTGTAGGTTGACATTGAGGCTGGCTGGCAGGTTCAGATCATCTGTCATTAGCAGTATTCATCCCTTTCTAAAACCTGCTGTAGAGCCACTATCACATAGCCCTCGCACTGCAGGGCTCACAGAAGAGCTGGGGCTGTGGATAATGAAGCGCTTGTTTCTCCAGAGATATTTCTGTGGACTCAGGACTGGGAGGTCTCGGGAGGGCAGTGTGGGTAAGCCTTGTGCTCCCTGAGCTTGCACTGTTGATCTTTTAAAAAGGACTTTATTCCCCCAGAGCCGCTAATCAGTGAAAGGACTTTGTTCTCAGGCACCTTTTGTGAGCAGTGGCTGCACATGGAAGTTGAAATGAATACAGGTCTTGTAAACACACACGTAACCACAGTAAAAACGAACAGCCTCTCTATTGTGTTTATTTTCACTAGCCACGGAAAAAATTAAGTTCCTAAGTGGTTCCTAAGTTCGTATTTAGTTTATGGCTTCTGCCCCATCAAAGAGAAGCTGAATGTATTGTGCTCAGCTTTTTTCCAGTTGCCCTTGTTTGCAAAGTTTATGTGATTTAGCTCTGAATAGGAGCATGTTCTACGAGAGACTTTAAGGATGTTACAGTACTAGCGTAAGATAAAACTGATGATGATTGAAGCTGACTTTTTATTGTGTCTTGGTGTCTGCCCAAGACGGTGCCAGATGGAGACCTGGATTCAGGTGTCACCCAGTGACAAAAGTCTTTAGGACACGGCAGATTAGGTGACATGTCGTGCATAAAGTTCTAGGGACCAGAAATTATTATGCTCAATTAAGTACACGGTAATGTAAAGGAAAATTATTTTCATCTGTATGATGTTAAATATACCTTGCACGAGAGGTAGATCTGAGTTGAGGCAAGTAATGTGCTGATCAGCTTTACAACAGGGAAAAAGTTAAAATGTTAGAAAGTAGAATACATCAGTATTTCTTGTTTTCAGACAAAAGTGTCTGGTTATAAGGCTCAGAAATAGGGAGCAATTCTATATTACATCTATGGTGAAAATGTGTTCTGGCTTAAAAAGTGTAACGTGTTCATGGTTATTTGAGGACCGAAGAGGCCAGAAAGTGTTTTCCCCCTGTCTGGCCAAGAGTCACCTGCTTCTACATTCTTGAAAAGAACGGGGCTTCCATTTTTTTGGTAACATCATTGAACAGAGTCATTACCACAACTTCAGTAAAGCAACTGCTAAATACGATTACTAGTTTTTTCTCATTTTTCCCTTCTTAGATGTGGAAGTTCACACAGGACCGCTGGGTTGTGAGAAAGGAAGTGGCAGCAGTTACAAAAGTGAGTGATTTTTATAGTTTTTTTCTTCCTCGATGAGAAGTTGGTGCTAAGTGCAGGGCTATGTCTGTAGGTTGGTGGTGGATGCTGCTTGCTGCAAGCCTCACAGCATCTGTGTTCCTGTCGATGGGCAGTGTTGCTCACCAGCCATGCCTTTGCTTTGGAACAGATAGAGGTGCTTGCTCTTTTTAGAAAGGTTTTGAGCAGCTCCTGCAGTTATCACAACTCCCAGGATACGACTGGCCCTGTAGCTGAGCTGTTGGAATGCTCCTTGTCCTCTTACCTGTTTCGAAAGCTGGACACGGTGTGAATTGAGCTAACTGGTCATAGAATCATAGAATCACCAGGTTGGAAGAGACCCATCGGATCATCGAGTCCAACCATTCCTATCAAACACTAAATGCACCAAAGCAGGGGAGGGCTGTGCAGTCCCACTAGCTGCTCTGCTTTGGGTGTGTTAATAAAGAGCAACTCTTCTGTTGGTGTTCGGCAGCTCTCAATATCGAATAAAAGCTTTAAAGCAACTCGGGCACCCGAATATTCTGTTCAAACTGGCGAATGGATTAGAAATGTTAAAGAGAACAATAATAATTTCCCTAAAATCCAGTAAAATGATAAAGTGGGAGTTAGATGTGTGCATAAGCTGATTTTGGAATGTTAGATCTGGTGCATGTGTAGGTGCAGCACGTCCCACCTGCAGCTCTAAAATGAGATGAACGTTGTGCAGGGTGCTGCTCTTCACTACCGAGTCTTTTCATCTCAGTTTGGAAACTCCCTTTTCTTCACAAAACCTGCCGGGAGCTGTTTGACAGGTGATTAATCACCGCTGCTCTCTGAAGCGCTGCGCTTTTAGCGTTGTGTGAAAGCGTTGGTGCCGCAGAGAAGGGTGAGTGGCTCTGCCTCAGCTGGGTGTGTTTTCACAGAGGTGCCAAACTCTCCCTGTCTCATAGAACGGTGCCTGTTGCTGCGTGGCTGCGTGTGTCCTGTGCAAACTGACTTCCATATTATTTATGTTTTTTCTTTTAGCTTTGCCCAGAAGATGTGAAAGACTTCCTGGAGCACATGTCTGTGGCCAGAATAAACAAAGGTTGGGAGTTCATGCTCCCTTATGATGAAGACTTTGTTAAGAAGCATCCAGATATAGTTCAGAGGCAACAGATGCTGTGGATGGGCATTCAGGCCAAGTAAATAACTTGTTTTATTTTGGGGGAATAACCTAAAACCAGAGAACTATCTAGTGTTCCCACCTTACAGTCACCAGGCAGCGCAGGGCTGGGGTGGGGGTGTCACTGAATCATTCAGGTCATTCCTTGGCTCCCTGGAGAAGTGGAGTGTTCTAGCTAATAACCAAAGCTCACGTGGCTGCGTGCAGGCGTAACAACTGAAGCTGTCCTGTCGTATTTTATCTTTGTCTTTCAGATTAGAAAAGGTCTATAATCTCTTGAAGGAACACTTGACACCAAAGAAACAAGATGCACAATCAGGTAAATGAAACTTGTAGGTGTGAGGATGTAAGCAGCTCCTGAAGAGAGGACAGGGCAAGTGCATAAGTCATTCTCACCTCTCAGTTTTCAAGCTAATGTGCTTTTCTTTTTTAATTATTTCCCCTGATTTGCGCTGGGCTCTGTGGTGTGGTTGAGGGCTGAGCAATTAATGAAGAAATTGTTTGGCCGGGGGCTGCGAGGAGGTGCAAAGCTCTCTCTTTCTGACATCCTTCTCCACCATGGATGACAGGAAGAATATCGAAGTAGCTGCTCCGTAATCCTAGAAGATGGTGAAAACTTGAGATTCCAGGGATTTTTTTCATTAGGCATTTGGCTCGTTGCCAGAGCCTGGAGTCAATGATGAGTATAAGCAGAACTGACAAAGGAGCATATGAATCCATTCCAATGCCCTGCGTCTGATCTGATTGGAAGGATTAGATGTTGGGTTATTTGGAGAGGATTAGCAGGTCTAACGGCGGAGAAGACAAAAGCGTGTGTGCTGTGCGTGCTTTTGCCTTAAACAAAGGACTCTCCTTTGGCATCGAGACTGGATTCCTCTGCTGCCTCCTCACAAAGGAATCCAGTCTCTCCTTTCACCTTCGGGTAGCTGGGTGTGGGGAGGACACAGGAGAAAAGGCACAGGATGGGACAGGAGGGAGTCCTGTCCCTTTTCTCCTCATCACTGTNTTTTTTTTTTTTTTTTACCCCTGGTTTGCACTGGGCTCTGTGGTGTGGTTGAGGGCTGAGCAATTAATGAAGAAATTGTTTGGCCGGGGGCTGCAAGGAGGTGCGAAGCTCTCTCTTTCTGACATCCTTCTCCACCATGGATGACAGGAAGAATATCGAAGTAGCTGCTCCGTAATCCTAGAAGATGGTGAAAACTTGAGATTCCAGGGATTTTTTTCATTAGGCATTTGGCTTGTTGCCAGAGCCTGGAGTCAATGATGAGTATAAGCAGAACTGACAAAGGAGCATATGAATCCATTCCAATGCCCTGCGTCTGATCTGATTGGAAGGATTAGATGTTGGGTTATTTGGAGAGGATTAGCAGGTCTAACGGCGGAGAAGACAAAAGCATGTGCGCTGTGCATGCTTTTGCCTTAAACAAAGCGCTCTCCTTTGGCATCGAGACTGGATTCCTCTGCTGCCTCCTCACAAAGGAATCCAGTCTCACCTTTCCTTTCACCTTCGGATGTGGGGAGGACACAGGAGAAGAGGCACGGGATGGGACAGGACTCCCTCCTATCCCCTTCTCCCCATCACTGGGTGATCGTACTAAGAAGAGGGTCTCAGACTTTAATAATATGCACCTCAAGCTAGAAGCGTGTTCAGGTTCACTGTTAACCCCCTCCCTCTCCTCGCTGTACCTGTGCGACACCTCGTGCTGCCTCTGGCAGTTGCTGCAGCCCCACCAGCCACGAGGTGCTCTAAAAAAATCCCGAGTTGTTGGGGAAACACCCTTCCAAGCGTCTGGCTTACAGTTGTCAACACGTTTATCTTTAAAAAAGCCAAACACCACCTCCTCCAAAAAAACCCACAAAACTGAAGTAAAACATGACTAACAAACAGGATTTATGCTTTAGCTTGCACAAGCAGATGATGTTTCCCGAGCTTATTTCTCTGTGAACCCTTCTAGAGATATTCTGCAAGACTGGAGCCCTGGTTATGGGGAGATTTATAGTGTCTTTTGTTTCTTACTAGCTCAACCGTTGCTGGTTTCTGGGGAGCAAAGGGTCAACATGGCTAAAGCAAAAGTCAAGCAGAACTACGGGCAGCTGGAGAAGGAGTTCCAGAAGCAAAAGGCAGAGATGAAATCCAATGACACCTCAGCCAAGATGGACGTTTCCAATATCCGCATTAAAGAGGAGCCTGTGAGCGATGAGGAGCCGATGGAAACGTTGGCGTACGAGGGCCTGAACAACGGCATCGCCAACGGGCTCCATACCGAGGACGACTCCATGGACTCTCTGAACGGCCACTTGCCTGGAGAGCGCGTCGACCGGGTGGCCCAAGAACTGAAGGCTTTCGTGTCCTCGACGTTTAAGAAACAGTTTGTACTCACCCTGAGTGAGCTTAAACGGTTATTTAACCTTCACTTAGCCAGTCTGCCCCCAGGACACACACTGTTCAGTGGCATTTCGGACAAAATGTTACAGGACATGGTGTTGGACACTGGCTGCAAACAGATTTTGGTGCCTGTAAGTATGTTTTCCCCTTGGTGTGCTTGGGGAGGAGGGATTGCGGGGGCAGTTAAATGTCTGAGCTGGGAAATGTTCGTGTGCTGTGGCTGGTGGATCGGAAGAGCAGATGTGTCCAGTGTTGGATGTGTTGAAGCTGCTGCAAGTTTGTCTCGCGTCCTTCTGGCAGGCCCTGCGCTCTGGTTTCTTTGCTTTGTGCTGTACAGCTTAGTTGTCTTTGGGACTTTCTTCTCCCATCCAGGCTGCTGGGCTGCAGGGACTCTCTGTCCCAGCTTGCTTGTGTTAACGTGATCTGAGACAACCCGAGATTCCATCAGCTCGCCTGGAGCTGCACAAGCTCCTTCTGTCAGGGGCAGGGATGCAGTTGGGGGAGCAAAGGTGACGTCGACTGCCTGGGAGCGGCAGAGCACACCCAGCAGAGCCACCTGGGAAGCGAAAAGCCGTACGCAGCAGGTTTCTCCGTACGCAGCAGGTTTCTCGGGTCAGTCCTCATCCTCCTAGGCTCTGCAGAGATGTCTTTGTTTCTTTGTCTTTATGGAAATTACGTGTGCGATTGCAGGAGACAGAGCCAGGTTTGCATGACGGCAGGTTGCTTAGGAAAGGAAAAAAGAATTTGGCATCATGGGAAAGAACCTAAAAGGAAATTAATGTTACAAGGCATCTGGCAGCGCTGCTGCGGTTGCAGCCAGAAGGAGCTGAGGAGTCGGCTGCCTTTGGGGAGGGAGGAAAAGAGGCGTGTGAGCTGCTTGGAAGAGCAGGCGAGGCAGAAAGAGGAGGAAGCAGGCAGGCTGACGAGAGAGAGCCTGGAGCATGGGAGCTGAGCCCAGCGAAGGAATAAGGTTTGCTGCAGGGGGACAGAAAAAACACGTTCGGTCTTGTGCAAAGTACCTGTTGTGGCACCTGGGAACCAAGTAACAGACTGGAAATGCCACTAGGGAGAGCACCAGTTTTGGTTCTTGCTGCTGGCTTCCAAGTCCTGGGGTAACGTCTGCATGGAGCTGCCCAGGAGCAGGTTGAGCTCTGCTCGTACACGGTGTAATGTTACCATTCACCGTGCTGGAGATAAATAACTGAGGTCATTGCTGCCCCGTTCCTTGTGACTGGGGTTTGTTTGCCTTGGAAATGTTGGGATTTTGGAATTGATTCCATCCACTCTGTGCTTGAAGGCTGTGAGGACTAGAAGTTGGATGGTTTCTTTATTCTTTTAACAACCAAAATAAAATCCTTCTGAAGAGGGGTGGTTGGGATCTTCCTTCTGTCTGGAAAACCCTGTCACAGGAGTCCTGCAGAGGTGTGGGAGTGGTCACCGGAGCATCTCTTGGCTGGAGGCCTGCTCCAAGTTATAGTTCCACTGATCCAGAATTTACTGCAAAACTTGAATCATAGAATCATAGAAACCATGTCCCTCAGCACCTCATCTACCTGTCCCTTAAACATCCCCAGGGAAGGTGACTCAACCCCCTCCCTGGGCAGCCTCTGACACTGCCCAATCACCCTTTCTGGGAAAAATTTTTTCCTAATGTCCAGCCTAAACCTCCCCTGGTGGAGCTTGAGGCCATTCCCTCTCGTCCTGTCCCCTGTCCCTTGGGAGAAGAGCCCAGCTCCCTCCTCTCTACAACCTCTCCTCAGGTATTTATAGAGAGCAATGAGGTTCTGAGGTTTTGGGGTTCTCTGAGAACTCGTACAGGAGCCTGTACAAGCCTGGATCATTATCAGCAGTGGAAATCTTGCCCCCAGGCCTCCCCCTGGTGCTCTGTGCCGATGGCCAAGGGGCTGGTTTTGCGCTGCGTGGGCTCATACACGTGGATATTTCTTCATTCTTCCCCTGGACAATTTTGTGAGAACCTGGTGAGAGCGCCTGAGCTCAGGGAAAGCCTGGAGGTTTGTTTAGCGTGGAATTTCGCAGTTGCTCATTAGTTCCCTGTAATTGAAGCTGCTTTGGTGATAAAAATCAATGATCTGAGGTAATTAAAATGATGCTCTGCGGGGGGTGAAGACACTCTTGGCTTGCATGCTGCCCTCTCTCAGAAAACATGCGGCTGGAAGTGGCTCCCTTCTTGTGGCCCGTGGAGTGCAAAGCTCTGCCCAGATCTTAAGGATATTTTTGAGGCATCAGGAAATGATGTAAATGTTGTGGGCATCCTGCCTGGCTGGGGTAACAGGAGAGGAATGCAGCTCTGCACTCCTGGGGAGCTCCGATGCCAGGTTCCTAGAGAGATAAGATCAACGATTCCCCTCTAGGTTTATTCTAGATGATAAGTTTTCTTCGTGTGGTCTCAGCCCCATTCAGTCTGGTTCATCCGTGGCGCGAGGCTGCCTGGCAGTGGCTATTTTTAGGGCACGCTCGGAGCGAGACACGTCCCAAAGCCGAGGGCTCCTCCCCGGGATCTTCCGATTTAACGTGGCAGCGCTTCATCTCCAAAAGCCCTGCAGCTCCGGGGACTTAGAGCAGGAAGGGGCAGAGCACAAATGCTTTAAAGAAGGAATTAAGGCCACGGGGAGCTGTGTCAAGGTGAGGCTGGAGAGATTAAGATAACAAACCTAAAATGGTGAAGGGAGAGTGGATGGCAAGACGGCAAAGCTGTGGGGACGAGCAGGGTGGCTCTGTGAGGGGCTGCTGGTGGCATTTAGAGTCATAGAACAACCAGGTTGGAAGAGACCCACTGGATCATCGAGTCCAACCATTCCTATCAAAATTTCCCACTCTGAACAGGCTGTGTGAGAGCAGCGAGCGAGCAGGGTGCTGTTGGCAGTGGTGTTTGCAGCATTTCGCAGAGTAAGGCTGGACGAGAGGCGGAGATTCTGTGGGCTTTTCTTCCCAACTAAGTATTGTGTTGGCTTGGAAGCCGTTTCCTCATGGAACGGCCAGACAAACACGGATAAACACGGATAAACACAGCTGCGTTTCAGACGAGGCTGAGGCAGGAGCAGTTTGCGCTCCGGTTCTGCGTGAGTGACTTTCTCAGAACACGGCAGCTTGTGCCTGGGTGCTCCCGGTGCCCTGGTTTCGCCTCTCCTGCTGCAGCTTGTTGCTGGAGGGAAGCTGAAGCAATTGATTTTATCTGGGCTGGAAGCTTACAAGAGACACTATTCCTCAAAAGAAGAGTTATTACAAGATGAGAACTATGTCAGGTGTTCCCAGCCTAATAAACCTCAATCCTGGCTCCAAACTAAGTGTAAAACTTCATTATATCCAGCCATTTAGACCAAAGCGAGAGCCGAAACTGCTAATCCCACCTGGATCATCGAGTCCAAAGAAAACTCTTCCCCTTAGCTGTAAGATCAGAGGCAGGTTTGAAAGGAAGAGCTGTGCGATGCACGAGCCTTTCGGTGTGCGAGGGAGGCTGGAGGAGAGGTTGGATTGTAGCAGCAGGCAGGATTGAGCGGTGCTGGAACAATCAGGGCTGGCTTGTTAGCTTTTCATAGCTGATTGATTTAGGTCATCTGGGCAGTTAGCAAGGAATAAATTGTCGGTGACAGAGAGGGAGAGACAAATCAGGGCTGCTCATTAGTCACTGCTCCGAGGGGAAGTGTGAAGGCAAACGGACGGTATTTTATTTTTATAGGAATTCGGGGCACGGAGGGGAGTGTTCCATCCTGTGGGGAGGGCTGTGAGGCCTCTGCCTCAGAAAAAAACCTCATGTATTTCTCTAGATTGGCACTTGGGAGAGAAAAAAACAGGCAAACAAACCAACTGCTTGGTTTTGGAGCCTGAAATGAGCAAGTGACTGGCTCACTGGCCATCAGTGCTCGGTCCTCTGGAGTCATTTCGGCTGCCCCAAAGCAGAGATAACAAATGCAGCAGAAGCCCCGTGCTTGTCGGTAACGCTGACTTGGGATCCGTGAAGCAGATAAATGCAGGATAGAGCCTGGATCTCTAAAACCTGCCACTGTAAATATAAAAACCTTCAGAATGACCCGACAAAGCAGTTGGTGCTCAGTTGAGTGCAGCTTCGGATGCTTTGGAAGCAAATGCTGCTGATAGGAAAAACCTAGACACCTTGTCATGAGATACCACCGAAGGTCCCAGCCCTGAGATTGTTCTGGTATGTGGTGGTTGACCCTCCACCAGTGCAACACTCCACCCATGCCACATTCACAGGATCCCAGTGTGCCCGCAGATCCCTTCTGGAGCTCCGAAGCGGCCGGTGGTGTGCCAGGCACGCACTGGTGTGGGTTACCCCATCGTCACCAGAGCCTCCAGTCCTGCTCCGCTTGGGCACATCAAGGTGTTCGTTCCATTCCTGAGGCTGTAGTTACCCCCTTCACTAGTGATTTGGGGTCTGTGTGCTGCAGGACCCCCCAGCAGGACAGGTTTGATACCGATATCGTTTCTGTTGAGGTCGTCAGGCCCACGAGAAGGTGTCTGCCCCGGCTAGAGCAAAGTCATCCCTCTGAGCGTGGGGTAGGAGGGAGCTTGTGTTGCTTCAGCAGTTCTCATTACACGGCAGCAACGGTTTTGATTCAGCAATAGGTGTCCGGGGATGCTGTGTCATAGAATCATTAAGCAGAACTCATGAAGTAGATGGTTATTTTTAACAGCCTCTCGTTCTCAGTTTCCTCCGCAGACGGCTGCTTCGCCAGATGAGCTAAAGGTCTATGCACTTTGGGAAGCTGGTGACACTTACGATCAGGTAAAGATAAAAATCAACGTTTATGGAGCATTTGGCGTTGTTTGCGTTTGTGTTTCTGGAACTGGTAGAGCTGGAGTACAAGTGGTTTTCCTTTTTCCCTGTTGGAAGTGTCCGGTTTTCAATACCAACCTATTTCCAGAGAGAGGAAGCTCTTTGCTCGCAGGGTGATCGTCTATGTCGACAAGACAACACAGAAACAACACAGTATATTGGTCACACACGTCACTAACAACACCCAGTGGGAAACAAATGAGTTTGAACGTGTGAGGAAAAAGGATTCTTCCCTGCAGGCCTCGCACCAGGATCCAGTCCCTTTGTGTTTTTTCCTTTTGGTACTGCAGCAGGAGAAACAATGGTTTTACCTCATTTAAATATTTATACTTAGAGTGAGAAATTGTTCAGTGAATGTTTTGGATGGACTAAAGCACAGATGGTTTTGATACAAAGGCAGGAATGATTGTTCTTCCCTTTGTATTTATGGTAATTTTTTTCTTTTAAAGCATCGCCAAGTTTTGCTTGAAATCTTTTCGAAAAACTATCGGGTGCGCAGGAACGTCATCCACAGTCAGCTGAGTCAAGAGTGCGGGGAAGATCTAAACAAGCAGGAGGTGGATAGAGTCTTAAAGGTCAGTGTCTGCTCCCGTGCGGGTTCGATCCAATTAATACACGTGATGCTTGGTTTGAGCAAAGGGGCATATTTTACTTTAATTGACAAATGGTAAGGATGATGGAGCAGTTGTTGGATGTGGATGAATCCTTTTTTTCAGCTTGTTTTCTTAAACATACACTTGTTTCATTCTATCTTCTTTCCCTCCAAGGAGTAAGTGACTTTGACTCGTTATTTTTTATTATTGCAACAAATCTTTATTTGTCATCTTGGACCAGCAGAGAATGGAGTGTGGGAAATGTGCTACTTGAGAGCTGGTTTTAAACAGCCTGGAGTTAAACGCCGCGGAGGCGGGAGGGTTCTGCTCCGTGCGGCACATTCACCTGCTGCTGGTTAGGGCTGAAGAGCTGAAGTGCCACGTACAGAGAAGGAAACGCATTTCATTGTCGAGTGGGACGTGCAGCAAACCCCTGGCCAAAATAAGCAGGCAAAGTAGTAGTTAACGCATTCCATTGGGAATGTTTATTCAGATCCTTTCATCTTCGCCTTTGAAGATGCACCATTTACTTGCTAAAGAACTTTAAGGTATAAAGCAGGGACAACGCAGGCCATGAATGCCATGAGCTTTAAAGCGAAGCGGGATGGCTGAGTGGGAAGTTGCCAACTACTGCAGCACTTTGATCCTTGATGCTGGGCTCAGTCACCCCCTTCACCTCAACAAGTGCCAAAGTACTTGA